>JAVHNF010102374.1:638-13710 GCA_034783455.1 Micropsitta finschii | reverse complement strand
TGCATATATACATATCATATATATCTATATCTAAAACCAAACCAAAACCGGCAAAAAAACTAAACCAAAACACCTCCCTGAAGTGACAACAGCTAATGTAAATTACTTCTAGTAAACTATATATATAAAAAAAAGCAGTATGTTTATCAACACTGCCTTACAGCCACTAGTTAAAACAGGCTGACTTTCACTGTTTTAAAAGGCACTTCTGACTGACATTTCAAAGAGCATTCATTATACAGAAATAACCGAATGGAACTCTGTGCTAGGATAGCACTAGTACGTGCTAGTGCTTCTGAATTCGTATTTCTAATGTGCCATAAATGTATTTAGTCAGAAACACAAGGTGGTCCATGTAACACTAAAGTAAAAGCCTAGAGGTGATAGTAATAACTCTGAAAGTGTCTTAATAGCAGAAAGGTGTAGCTGACCCTTTGAAGGGAAAAAAAGGAATAATATAATACAGAAATTTGCAATACTGCCTTTGTAAGCAAATTGATTAAGTTGCACTAATTTGAAAATCTTCCACTTACATATTTCTGGCTGCTTATGCTCTTTATCCCATGAAAATACAGCTGGAAGTATGAGGTACTGTTATGCTGACTTTTAATCAGATCAGTTTATTAGCTGAAAACAGCTGGTTCTGCCTTAATACTGAAGATTCCAGACTTCGCTGGGTGCTATTCAAATCCCGTTTTGAACTTGAATTCCATTAATATGGCATATTAATATGGCATATTAATAATATTCCATTAATATGGCATATTAATATGGCATATTAATAGACAGTCTCTAGTAACCTAGCTACAAATGTGCAAAAGCAGTATTATTAAAAGTTGAATTTTTGTAGACATTTTTGTAGAAAATTTGGCTGAAGTCTAGTACATTCTGTGACAAAACTTTATGAAAGCTTCTATTTATGAGGTATTTCAGCAAGTTGGGAACCTTAGATTCTATATTGATTTAGCTTGACAGTACCCTTATTTTATCAGCATACTATGCAATTCTCACTGCAGTTTAAACAGTGCTTTCCATTTAGGTTTGAGGTTGTTAAAAAGTTCAATAGTTTCATACTGAAGCTTCAGCACTGCTGATTTAAAGTTGTCAGAGATTAACTTGGAATTCGGGATCTAGAGAAGGTTAACACATGGCTCCAGTTTAAAACTGTAAGAAAACAGTATTACTAAGAATGAACACACCAAAATGATTTAAGCTGTTGATACTTCATTTTATATAACCCAGCTTCAGTATTGCTGTCATCTGGAGATCATTAAGTGTACAACCCAAATTAAACAAGCTTTCCACTGTGGTTGTTGTTTGTGCAACTAGTGACAACAGCAGTGTGTAGATAAACAGTGGCAGAAACTGCTTGTGTTTAAAGCACTGTTACTTTGATCTGCTAACTAAGGCAGCTGGCAAAAGTGGTCACTGTCATTTGTCCAAAGTAATTCTGTAATTTATTAGTGTTTCTGCTGCCTAACTGGTCAGCTTGAGTGCCTGCCCTTTAAGGTCAGTTAATAATCCACTGCTTAAAGGGCTTCCATTCCTTCTCCCAAATAACATTCGCATATGTTATCAACACTAGTTGGTTGATATTTATAATGCCATAGCAGGTGATGTTAGTAAGTCCAATGAACAGATAATCTCATAGCATTTGCTACTCAAAACTGGAAAAATGGTACATATAAAGGGGCCTTAGCATCATGAGGAACATACATAGGTTTGTGTCTCCTAAGGTTTTTCCTATGCAAAACCAGGCTTGATCTAGCCAAAACAGGATGAAATTTCTCACATGCAAAACAAAGAGGTTGAGGTTACTGGGCAAGTTTTGTTTAGAGTTTGAGAAGGCAGGCAGCCAGGTGCCAAGCAGCATACTGGGAATGGCATTTCTAAAGCTGGTGTCAAGAAAAGCAGAGTCTGAAGATAAAAAGAGGTAAAAATTATATTGAAAAGATGAGGTACCTGAACAAGTCCCATTTAAAGAGGAAAAAAATGTATTTATTTTATATGGTGCCTCTATATAAATGCTGTAGGTTTTGGGAAAAAGGAGAAAATAAATAAAAAAGAACCAGAATACCTAGTTTTAAACAAGCATTCAAACACAACAGAGGTATCACAAATGAGGAAAATTAGAACATGTTGCTTTTAATGGGAAATGCAGAGGATTTTGCCATTGGACATGTAATATTATACGTGAAAGTAAACATGTAGAAAGTAGGCTCTTGTACCCTTAGAGAAAGAATTGCCTGTAAGAGCAGAAACTCCAGATTAAATTAATTGTTGATCAAATTTGCACTTACCTTGGGAAAGGACAGGAACTGTACCTGAACTTCACATTAACAGCATTGGCCTCTGGAGTGATCTTTTAGCACTGAATTGTAAGATGGGAGCCCAGTAGATCATTCTGTGAGAACAAAAATGGATTTCTCAAGAACAGCCAAAACAATCCTGGGAATTATTAGCAAAACCATTAAGGAATACAGTGTAAAACTAGGTGTGTATAGTGCTTTCATATCTGGAATACTATATCCTCTCTTGTTCTTGGAAAAAGTGTAGCATAACCAGGAGAGAGACACAGGAGGGCAGCAGGAATTAATAAGGCTACGAGAAAGCTTTCACAGAAGGAACAGATGGACTCCGTGGCCTAGAAAAAGAGAGGACACTGGATTCACAGGTTTCTGTAAAATCATGGATGACATGGAGTGTATGCACAGAGAACACCTGGACACAGTTGCTTATTAAAGTTAAGAGACAAGAGCAGATACCAGGCGCTAGGTTATAGACATAAGGAATGTAAGTGGTTTTGTAACAGTCAGTCTATGCAAATAGTAGCATTTGATGTTGCTCATGCCGAAAGTTTCTGTACATTCTAAAAAGGGTCACGTGAAGTCCCTGACAGAAAATCCTCAAATAGATCTTAACAGCAGAGGTGGAGGAAGCGCAGGAACTTCCTGCATCAGGGGCTGCAGGTTGCTGGAGACTGTATCTGGGAAAGTACTACTGTAAGTAAGTTTGCTTGGAAACTTGAGTTTGGTTCCTTTCTAACATCTAGTATTTGACCACAACACCTGGGAGGAGAAAGCCAGATCTATCAGTAAATACTGTCTTTAATCCTGTACCATAAAAGCTGAATTCAGTTATAACTTAGTTACTACACAGCTTGCTGGTAGAAACTTGGTATGACACTTGTTCTCCCATCCCCTGTTTGTGTAAACATAATTACTTGACTTCAGGTGCACCAGTCCAGGTAGCAGGAACGTCATTGTACCAATTAAAGGTACAATAACACATCTTATTTTCCCTTTTGATGTTGTTATGCTTAAATAAGTACAGGTGCATAAGCAATAGGTTTTACAGGTAATACTGTGTAAGTCACAAAAGAGATGATGCCTGTAACTGACAGTTACACCTAGTTCCAGCCATGTAGATTACTAGATGAAAATGTTGTGCCTAAGCACAAAAGATTAAACTTTTCCAAACGTACTGGATCCAAGAAAATTAATATTTAAAGAAAAAAAAAAAAACAAAAAACACAAAACAAACCTGCATGTGACATGAGCTTGGAGAGCTAATGGAAGACCCACCAGTGAGTTATCTTTTAAAGACTGTCTCTCACAGATGGGTTGCTTTTCCAGGCATAAAGGTTTTGTTAGCAGAAAATGAAGCACGGGGAGCCAGCCTATATTGTGATCCCTGGACCAGAGCTGTCCAGGCATTTAATAGCTCCACAGGTGCCCCTGCTTTTCTTAAAGCTATCTTAAGTTTAAATCACTATTTCCACTTCTATATGCAGTGAAAAGCATTCTGAGAGTCCTGCCGCAGAAATGGTAGGTTGTGAACATAAAAGACTTAGAACAGACTGCTTTGCTAGCTGCATCCAAAAATGCAAAACTAGACCAAGGTAAATAGGTCACTTCACAGGAGGAGTGTTGCACATTAGAACAGAAAATGAAATGTACAAGAAGCAAAAACAAAATAGTTATTTTGGTGACAGGGCTGCAGATGACCTTTAAAAATACTGGATTTAGTACAAATGAAGGTTCATGTTTAATAAGGCCTCCCCCTTCCCCTTTGAATCTGTTTAATGAGGTAGAAAACTTTAGACTTCCTGCAGTGGTAAAGTTACTTTAATTGAGAAAGTGCCATTTTACACCCCATAGGCATGCCAGTAACAGAAGCAGAAAAGAAAAAGCATTTGCTGCACTTTTTTTTCTCTTAAGGACCCTTTGCAGATAATGAAGGATCGGGATACTTGCCTCAATGCAGGATGAACAGACAAAGCCCACATAGCTGTGCTCTTTTCAAGCCATCTCACTTTGACTTTTCACATGCAGATTTGAATACCTCTTTAATTTCGATAACACTTTTGAGATTCATGATGACAGTGAGGTGCTGAAGAGAATGGGAATGTCCTTTGGGCTCGAGTCAGGCAAGTGCTCAGCTGAGGACCTAAGAACTGCAAAATCACTGGTGCCCAAAGCTTTAGAAGGCTACATCACAGGTAAGTTATAGATGAGACTTTTACATTCCTGATCAAATTCAAAACATTAGTTAACTGAAGCAAATTTAATGATATTAACCCACATAAGTACGTAACAGTTGAAGTTTTCTGGGAGCTAGTAGGGTTGGTACAGAAACCAGTTCTTTTACAGGTCATTTTGGAAGGTTTATCATAATTGTCCTGTAAATTTAATTCACACTGATCTATAACAATAAACTTCTGAGTGAACTGTGTCATGAAGAAGTTATTTCTTAAATAGCTGAACTGACACCAAGGTCAGATTTTCATGGATTAATACTAATTTTTCATAACACTGGATGAATGAAGGAGCAGACTGGAAGGCAGCTCCTCCAAAGCTGAGGAGGAAAAGGAAAGAAAAAGAGCATCTTAAAGTGAGTGAATGTAATCTACAAGTGACTCCCAAGCAGCAGGTATCAGAGCTGCTCTAAATAAAGCAAAAAGCTCCAAAGAGTTACAGGACAAGAGTCTCACACTGAGACTTTTACCTCCCCTAGTCACATTGCTTGAACAGGTCACACTTAATAGGCTCAAATCTTCAATTGTTGGACTAGAGCTGCTAAAATTTGTAATCACTCCTTTAGTTACTGTCAGACTGTGTTCTTCTTGCTCTGCCCAAGCTTAAAAGTAGGCCAGTGTTTTCTCAAGTTTCTGGAGGGACTTCATCTGTAAGGGAAGTGTTACCCAAGGAATTAACTGTATGCACACCTTCATTTTTGAAGAAGGGGGGAGCAAAGCTATTGCCTTGACTTCTCTACTAATGAGGCTTTAATCTTGATTAAACTACAGTAGTGTAAGTTTGTCTTTCACACAGCTAGGCTGGACACTTAAAACATTTGACTTTCTAACTTTACTAAAGGTGATTTCTTTGTGGTGACAACACTTAATCTTTATGTCAGGATAATTTAAAATGCAGGCTTTGTATTAATGCTGATTTGTTTTGCTAAGGATAATATAGTTAAGTAGTCAGGAAGCTGAACGTGTGGGTCTGTGTGTCCTTGATTTTACTATGTGAGAGAATTAAGAATTAAACAGTTATTTAAAATTCGTGATATGAAAACACTGCTGGATATAAATTAGAACTCAGTTACATTCACTAAGATCAGTACATTCTAAATGGCTTAACATTCTAAACTACATCAAATGTGCTTGTGTTTATCAAGGCTTGTTTGTGTTTTCCTGGTCCCCTTGTGCTGTGGTTTTCAAAACTAAGATTTCATTTTTTAACTTCAGTCAATTTTGAAATTGCCCCCCCCGGTCTTTATAAGGCTGCACTGATGTCAAAAAGAGAGCTTGAAAGAAATCTTAATTTGTTCCTTGCTGGCTCATTCAACTGAAAATTACCTACCACATTTACCACCAATGTGAAAAAAGGGGAAAGGAGTAGAACCCGCATCTTTTAATAGTGTTGCAGCGTTCAGGTTACTTAACTGTGCCTGTCTATCAAGGAACAAACTAATATTTCTGTTCCATTTTAAACCTGCATCAATTTCTCTTCAAAAAACAGGGTTGCTTTACATTTACAAAAAACCCTGTGTCATTGCACTATATACCAAATAAAACCAGCTTTAATGATTAAAGTGATAAATGTCTAAAGTAGTGCTTAGCAGGTCATTTTAGTTTGTTTTGAAAAAAATTTAGTCACACTAAGTACTGCTGGTGGGGTTTTTATTGAAAGCACTAAAAGTAAAACAACCATTATGTTCCTGTGCAAGTGAGAAACAAATAGTGCTCTGTTTCAAAGAAACCAACCCCAAAAGAACAGATTTGAAGACAGATTATTCTTAAAAATATTGTGATTATTTCTCTAGTGGCAGACCAGTAGCCAGAAACCCGGTCATTAGAAATGTATTGATTTCATATTTTACTTAAAACGCACTGAGGTGAGTAATGTACTCTGCAGACAAGCTTCAGCTTGTGAAAAAACTAGTCCAGAAGTGTTACTGGAGTACATATATTTATTTTTAAAGGTTTCTTCTATCTGTTGCTTGCTACTTAATTGCACAACTCTGTATCTAAGAGTGTGAACTACATAGTACATGTTTCTAATGGCAGTAACTGACATAAGGGAAACTGATTTAAATGTTTTGCACAATACTTGAAACCCCAACATTCGCCCAATTGTGAGTTTTTCGGTTAAGTCTAGTTTCCCATTTTAACTTGGACAGTCTTCAGATGCTGTTTCTTACACTGCAAGGACAGTGAAGCAGAAGGCTCATCACTGGTTTCTAGACTTTATGGTTACTTCTGTGGCTGTCATGATGGCACTGTTAAGTACCTTGGCTTCAATTACTTCTATACAAGAAGAGCAAATCAAGATCTCTTATTTATTCACTGGGTCAATTTATTACCTTCAAGATTAAAGTTCTCCCAAATGAGCTGAATCTGCAGACTTAACTGCTGTAGAAACCAGTCCTGTTCTAGTACATGTAAGCAGGCAAGTCATTTCCCGTACAATGTTAGTTAGACCGTAGCCTTGTCATCTTTTTTTTTTTTTTCAGATAATTACTGATATCCAAACACTTAATAATAGTTTGTCCTGTAATTCTTGCTAACAGGGCTGGAGAAGCAGTTGGAAGAATCCAAGTCTCAACTAGTTCAATGAAAGAAATTTAAAACTGACAAAAAAAACTTGGACTGTCTCAGCTTTAAAAGAAAAAAGTTACTTCTAGACATATTAAACATGCCAAATAATTTGCTTGGAACTGCTGAACTGATAAAGCCTTTTAGTGTATTCTCTCTGCAGGAGGATCATGTATTTTAGCCATTCTTCAAGTGCCCTAATTTGATATGCTTGATGAACTAAGTAAGTAATCCAGAAAAGCGATGGACGTAAAGCAGACCACACTACAGCCTTCTTACTGTGGAACAAGCAATGTTATTTCTCATATGATACTTGCACCAGCTTGAGATGCACACCAGGGTCACATTCCTAATTGTGCATTCCTGCCCATTTCTTAATTTTGACAGTTACTTTCCTCTGTCCTCCTTATGAGCTGGTTCAGGGTACTGAACTGTAGGTTCTTCATCTGGCAGAGACCTTTCTGACAAAGAAGCATGTCGAAATGGCTAGCTAAGGGCTCATACCAGAACAGTTCAAGTAAAAACAGAGTGAGATAGCTGGATGAGCTGAAATACGCCACTGATTGAGACAAGCATAAACTCTTGTAGAACCATATCCAGAAAACTATCTTGTGCCTTTTAAGCCATGCATATACTAGAGGTATTTAATGCAAATTCAGGTCTGGTGTTTGTCAGCTGAGTCCTGACTTCTAGAAATGAGACTACAGATAAATATTTTGAGGTACTAATACTTGTGGTAATAACCCCTCACTTGTACCTATCCCACTAAGGCAGTGAGCAGATAAAGGGGTACAGATTAGGACCCCTCGATTACCACACTTTTTTTTTTTCTTCTCCCCTGCATGAAGAACTGCTGTGCTATCATCTACCTGCATAACAAGCCTTGACTGGCAATGGGCTGGAGTTGGAACTGAAGAGATAAAAGTACTACTGAATGAACGAGCTTGTTTGGTCATCAGCAATAATCCTATGCAGCACTTTCACTTTTGCGTTAATTACTAAGGCTATTGATGATGTTCCTTTAGAGCCTTCTCACATAAAGAACAAATTTCTGCCAAGGATATCTGCTGCAAGATATGACTGTCCATAATAAGGGTGCTACTCTTAGATTAGCCTGTACCACCTTGGAAATGTTTTTCCAAGCTGCTTTCCCTGGTTCACAGGTATAGCTATTAGTAACTTGTCTGTTCTGCTAGAAGTAGTAAGTCTTTTCATTGTAGGCAGACTTCTATTTTAACAGTGCTCTTCAGACAGGAATTGGCTGAAGTTTAAGAAACTTTAAAACTTTTCTCTGGCTCCTGCTGGAAAACAGAATTAAAAGGCAATGAAAGTACAAGGCCGGGATAGGCAACTATGAACCTTTCTACCTTATGTGTAAAATCCAAACTTTCCTTCACCTTGCTCTTCACAAAGAAGCTAACTAGCTATTATCCCACAGTGTTAATAAAATGCAATACTACTAGCAGCAACTTGTTATTCTTCTGAAATATTAAACATGTACACACAGGTACATCCCTTCAGAAGACAAGGAAACAACCCTGTGATACATCTCTAATCCACTTTCTTAAACTAAATACAATACGTTCATTCTAAATGGTTCAGCCTCTTCCTGCAAAGACAAGAGGAGACTGTCAGAATGTGTTCTCTGTAAAAACAAACCTGCATTTATGGCAATCTTAATGAAAGCCATCCAGCTCTGTCCATGTTTAACTATTCTCATCTATCCCATCCTCAGAGATCACCCTAAAGCTGCCACTTAATATTTTCTGTCATGTTCTAACAGCTGTTGGAAGGAACACTGACCTTGCTAGCCTTGCCTTGTACCATGGCATTTAAATACCTCACTGCTAACTGGTCTCCACAGCACAAAACAAGGTAGCATGTGGATCCCAGTGGATGGTGAGCCCATTTCTGTGGTTGTGACAATCTCCTTAGAACAGTCCCATGCTAGGCCATACACTGGCAAATCTCAAGAAGCCAAAGCTTAACAAGAACACAGATAAACAAGACAGCATATGTAACAGTTATTCCTCTTGTCTGCTGTTACAGAACAATTCTAGGTAAAATACAAATAGTGCGATCCGATTTTTACTGCCATCGTGCTGTACAGAACAGGTTTGGTTAGGTGTAGCAAATAACAGTAAGGACAGTAACTCCTGGTTTAATGCATCCAGCTGGAACCACATGCAAACACCATGGAGAAGAACTAGATAGTCCTGATAATTCATTTCAATTTGAACTTTGTGTTGAGATGGAATTTGGGTAGGTCTATAAAAACATCTTATCTAAGAAAAAAGTTAAAACCACACAGACACACCCCCAAAAAATATCCCATGTGTACTAGGGTCAATGGACTAGTTTTGCTGATTCTCTCAGCAGAAATGTGTGTAACTGGAAACAAGTGACTGGCATTACTTGCTACAGAATTTGAAAACGGGTTCTATGGTGGTTGTAAGTAACCCACTCATGCCTCAGAGGGCTTCCAACAAACTACCTCAAGGAATTCCGCAGTACTGCAAGGCCATTTTAGTCCTAAAATTTCCTTTCCCTGGGGCAAGACTTACCCGTCACATATGCAGTATACAACGGGATCTCTCATACTCTTGGCACAAGACCTCTGACATGGTGTATTCACATCCATAGCTAATCCATCAGAACAGATGAGGAGGCTGCATTACAGCCAGCTGTAAGACCACCAAATTGAAACTGCCTTTGGGCATCAGAACACACACAACTGAAAAACACCTACTGTCTTGATGATGGCTTCACTGCAGTATCTCAAGTCCTGACAAGTACAGTTCCATTTACACCTTCACCAAGCACAACAGCGAAGGCACTTAGAGCTCTTGGGGCATAGGATCAAGCTGTACAACCTCCAAAACTATTTCAGGTACCTGTGATTGCATATGGCTACTGGCCAGGGTCATCCACAGTGTCAACCCTCTTCAAGCAGAGGGGAAAGTTTCATAGAAATAACCACAACTGTGAGTGTGAGGGAGTGCAAGGCTTGAGTGCATCCACAAACACTGAGGGGTGTATGTATGGATTTATAACTTCAGCTTGATTAAAGAGGACACATCTACAGTTTAAGGAATCTTAACTGCAAAGAGAATGTGAAGTTTAAGATAGTAAAGGAAGAAAAAGTCAAGTAGCTATCATAAATACAATGATACTTTTCTTCTAGATATGTCATCAGGATTTTCGTGGACAAACCAAGGGTTACTTTCAAGTTCAGCACAAGCAGGTTCATATTTAGAGGTAACAGGAGGCACTTCTGATGCTAAATCAAGGTAAATAAAATAATTTTAAGTCAAAGATAGTGGTATATGCTTATGATGCTTCAATAACCTCACTCATATCATTTATATGCAGGTAATGAAATGTTTTCTGTATGGTTGATTTTTGATTGTAAATGTGTCTTATTCTGTCTTCCTTTATATTTGAAAGGTCAAATCAACATGTTTTGAATTTCGAAAGTATTAGCTATTTTGTATCTATGTTTCAAAAGTATAGAACTACTTTCATGCCCTTATTATAATGACAGAGTTCTCCTAATTAACCTTAAATACCTGCCTGGGCAAGGACTACAAAATAGTTTATTACACATAGAACAAAGCCTGATAACACTTCTGAAGAACGCAGGAGGATGTTTGGTGTCTAAATGCACTACTGCTTAAGGTATCATGAAGTTTAATCCACACAGTCATAATTTTAAATTAAAAACCAAGCACGAAACACCACCACCACCAAAAATCCAATGCAAAAAAAACGTAACAACTGTGCTTTGTTTGGAGGTTACCTGTACCTTAAAAAACAGAAGGAGAGATCACTCTGAAACAGGTTCTTTCTCATGGCATTTAACAGTTGAATTTCATATTCCAAACATTTCTGTGTATTGAAAAAACTGAGGGATTTATTTTTTTTTTATTCAACTTAAGCAACTCTACTAGTTGGTTATGAAAAAAATAAGAAAACAACAACGAACCACCCAACAATCTTTTATGTTACTTTAGTACTTTAGCTGGTTTCGTAACTATTAGCTGTGTTTAATGGTGGTAGCATTTCTTTAACTAAAGGAAATCTGAGGTCAAAAAGCTTAAAACTTCATCTGAAATCCTCTAAACTTCACCATTTCTGTTGTTTTAATAGTGAGAATCCAGGGTTATCTTTGGATGCTGAAGTGGCCTTAGCAACTGGGCATTTTCTTGCCCCGAGCAGTCAACAGTCCAGCAGTGCAACATCACGCTACTCAGAATCACGGGGAGAAACTCCATGCTCATTCAATGATGAGGATGAAGAGGATGAAGATGATGATTCTTCCTCCCCAGAATAAGGACAGTAGAAAATGGAATATACAAAATGCTGCTCAAATATTCCTAATGGAAGCTTCTGTTCGGATTTCACTGAAGTTTCAGCCACAGCTGAAATTGAAAACTGTTTGTACCCAAACAGTGACATGCAGACATAGAGTGATGTGGGGTTTATCAACTATAACCAAGGAAAAGAACAAAGTCCTCTGGAGATTTGGCAAAGTAAACATCAAATTCACATTTTCCATTTTGGGACATACTCAAATCTCTGTGTTTCTCTTTACCAGATGGAAAGGAAAACAGCGTCAGTCAAAAAATGTCTGTTCTCGCATTGTCTTTTGGCTGTGCTACCTTTAGGAAAAAGGGGAGCAAGATCACACACAGATGTGCTGAAATAGCTATTTAAAACTATCTTATATGAAAATTGTTCTAGGGAAAGGGGGCTGTTAGAATGTTTGCTTTTTTTCTGTTCAACTTGCTGTATAGAAGATTCCTAAAGTAATATAAATTGCGATAAAATGAATCTTGAAATAGTTTTAAATCCGTTTTAGATACTCTAAAATTAACATTAGTATATCTCTTTTGAAAGGTTCATATGTTCATTTATACTGCAGACCTAATTTATTATAAGTGATTCTTCTTAGCCATTATTAAACAGTCAGGATAAAAACAGCAGTATTCTCTGCACCAGCTTTTTTCAAGGAAAAGAACTGTATTTCTGGATTATAGGGTACCCTGTAGAGCTTCTCCTTTACTGTTCTAACTTTATAAACCTTTTGATTTTATAGCACTATTTTTATTTTTTTTTAAAGAGAATCTCAGGCAGCATGTTTTCAAGGCAGTGTTTTCAAATTCAGGATGGGCATGTCACAGAGCTGTTAGAGCTGTACGTTGAGGTTCTTAGGAAAAAATTAAATTCCAACAATACATCATTTCTTGGTTTGCATTCTAGTCAGCTTAGATTAGGACAGACGGACTTTACCATTAACTTCTGTTGCACTCACCTTGATGCGCCTTTGAAAATAGTAGTATCAAAATACCACTTCTCAAAATAATGTGTAGCTCAACTTACACAACATGAATCCCATTTGAGCCATCAATTTAGATTTGTAACAGGACGCTAAGTGTTCTAAAGTTAACACCACATCCAAACATCAAGACCTTATTTTAAAAAAACCTTCAGAAACAGAGCAGAATACTCTGTACATGTACTTCTCCCATGGTTTTCTAACATCCACTCTTTTAACTAGTCTTGAAGTTAACCATTTTTAATTAGGTTAAAATAGAGTTACTTCTTTTTAGTTTTTATACTGTACGTAAATAGCTGACTTGTTTCTAAGTACCACTGTATTAGCTGTCAGAGCTCAAAGGGGTTGGCTCTGTTATTTAGTTATGAGATTAGACAGCTTGTCATACTGTTATTTGCTTGAACAGTGGCAGCAAACTGTTACCCCTGGACTGCTGTGACCAGTACTCCTAGCACAACATGGGGCATGTCCATGTGATCTTCCACAGACAAACATGCACTCAAGCCAGCCATATCCAAAAGCACCAAGCCTTAGCAAGTGGGGTAAGTAGAGGCTGCAGCCAACAGGAAGGACGGTCTCTCCAGAGCTAACGAGACCCATCTGGCTCCCGCCTGCAGCCGAGAGTGTTAAAT
>JAVHNF010102358.1:0-10475 GCA_034783455.1 Micropsitta finschii | reverse complement strand
TGAGTTGGGGCAGACCTCAGTGGAACAATTTAACTCAAGATTTGGGTCTTCATGGTGTGGGGAGATTACCTCACTCTATACATTGAGACGTGCTGGAGAGGGGGGAAAGATGACAGATAGTAATGATGCTAGCAGGCTGCTGTCAATATAGATGCAGTCAGCTGGTCCCATCAGCTGCTTTCATTAGACTGCCAGCTTCACAATAAAGTAGTTTCCTAATTATAGCCTTCGCTTCACTCTCTGTACTGTACAGTCCTGCGTCATCTGGTGCTGCTGCTGCCTTCATGCTTGCTGGAGCAGACTGCAGCACGGAGCTGTCTCAGCGTTAAGGCCCCACTCGCCTGTGTAATTAGAAAGGAGGATTAGAGATGGATTTGTGGCAGCTACATTCTTACTCTGTAACTCCTGCACGTTGTGGCTGTTGCTTCTTATGAGGCCTTAGGTGGCTAAAGACTTGCAGGCATTTAAAACACACACACATCCATATATATATATACACGTATATATAAACACATATGTGGACATATATCCCATATATGCATTTCCCAGGTGTTTGAAAACTTCTGTAGTGGTGTGTTTGAAACACAAAGAGATAGGGAGCAAGCGTAAAGATCGTCATTAAAGATCTAGCTAGGATACACTTTTTCTCCTAAGTCTATCTCTCACACACAAAAAACACATGAAAAATACAGCTATTCCTTCCTACCATGCACTCAGCCACCATATTTTACTTTCTTATCTTTTAAGAGCAGATACTCCCTCCTCGTTACCTTTCTCTCAAGAAAACTCAATCTTCTATAGTAGAGCAGCCTGCAGCTATCGGCTCGACTCAGGCCATCGCACATCATGAGCTGTCTGCTGGAAAACCTGAGAGTTCGGAGTGTGTTTAATAATTAGTTTGATGTGCTTTTTTATTTACCTTTTTTCAGTGGTAGCGCTCGGTTCATGGTTTTTAAACTTTCAAGGCTGGAAATATATTTTCCTTTTAAACGAGAATAGCAATTTCAATGTAATTACAGAGTTGCAGGAGCAAGGGCTGTAGAAAGCAGCACCAAATATTGTGAAATTCATGATGCAATCATCATGGCATTCCTGATGTCAGCGCACAGTTTGACTTGCTAATACTGGAACCCTGGGTTTGTTTTCCTGGTCTCTCTCAACCTGCCATTTAAAAGCCATTTTAAAATACAAAGTTGTACAAAATGACCACTATGCTCCTAATCTGAGATTTTTATACTGTCCACTGCTCACAAGAAGAGATCTGATGGCAGAGCTCTTCCTGCAGGTCTTCTAGCTTAGGCTCAACTGGTACTCACCAGCTGCCTTCTGCTCTCCTTTATTAGCTCCCAGGGTGAAAGAAACCACATTTAGTGACCTCATTCTTTTGTCATCATAAATACATTATAAATAGGTTTTATTGATAGAATGTGATATATTTTTTCAACACACCCTTGTTGGATATTGCTAGATAGATTAGAATTGGACAGAAAACCAATAACCAGTTACAGCCAATGCAGGCCAGAAAAAAACCCCACAGTCCCACAGAATTCCATGATTTGCAGATTTTGGACAGTGGTGAAATGTTCTGTTTTCACTACTGGGGACCTTTTAGCATAAAAAAATGTCCTTTTTCCATGTGAAATTGTTGTTTTCATAACAACATAAGAACTCCACAGGCAGGTTAAAAAAATCCTTCTGCATTACAATCAATCCTAAACTATTCTTTTACAGGGTTTTGCAATATTCAGATTTCATTTCAGTGTGAAAAAACATTTCAAACGCAGCTTTCACAAAGGAGAGGTCTTGTCTTCTAGCCAGTCCTATTGGTGGCAAGTATTCCTGGTAAATGAGCTATTTGGCTCAGAGCTGGTAACAGCAGTACCGGGTACAATAATACCACTCTGGTGATGGCAGAAGACCTGATGCAATTAAGACATTTGCAGTGTTGTGGCTCTCCCCCAATATTCAAGCTCTTAAGATCAAAGGTTGCCAGACAGTGAGCTCCTACTTCTCCTACTGCTGCATTGAGCCCTTGCCACTTCCATGGGATCTGTGGCACTCAGGCCATAGCTTGGGGAGCTTAGGTGGTTTCTTTGTTTTTTCTGCAGTACTAAATAACCTCAGAAACACTTGATGACTCCATTGCAGCAAGCTGTTACCGTATAAACAGTTATTTAAAATACTGTGTCCTGAAATATCCACCTCATGGTCTGGGGAAACAATCATATATTACTGCTCTGAGACACCATATAATCAAGGGGACTGCCTGGCCGGTGACAACCGCGGTGCCTTCTGGAGTCATGTGGATCTGAACAGTCATCACTAGAAAGCAGTGGAGAAGCAACTGTCAGCATTTCTGACCCTCACTGGCTCCTGCTGGGTAGCTGATCCTCCAGGATGATCTCATGCAATCATTCTAAGCCTACCGTGCCCATTTTATTGGCATTTATGTGCTGGCAACTTTTATTTCCAAGAGCTATAGCAGCTATTCAAGCGGAGCTGCAGACTAGCTGATGACTCACCCAGCCGAAGATGGATTCAGATCTCTCCTAACCCGTTCCCAGAAACGAATGTCTGAAACCTCTGCATCCACCCTGCTGTCTGCCTCATTTGTGTTTTATGCCTTAGGAGAGAAATCTTTGTTCCCTTCTTTCTTGATTGTTTTTCTGGATGAAAGAAAACACGTGGAAGAATGGGACCAAGCAGAATTCACTCACGCTGTACGTGCAGCTGTCTGCATACCCTCGGCACCTGTTTGTCCTCCCTATTTTTGGCCCTACAAAATGCCAGGAATTCTTCATCAAAGGTTTCTTCATCAGCTATATCCCGAGAGCAGCCCAGACGGCCATCTGTCCATCCGGAGGGAGGAGAAAGCTGGGCATGGTGCTTTCCTTTGCACTGCGAGCCTCTTGCTGTTCCCTGATCAGTGGCCAGAGCTCCTTTTGAAGGTGTCCCCAGTTTCTTCTTTGATCTGGGTCACAGCATGCAGGTTGCTGCTCAAGTTCTGCTCTGAGACTTTCCATATGACACATTGACCTACATACCTGTCCTTGCCGGTAATGGGTCATATCCTGGCTTATCTGGCCCTGCCTTTCCAAGGGTAGTAATAAAGAAGAATCCTCTAATTATGTGGTGGTCTCCACCCACCGGTCCCCAAGTGAAATGTCCTGCTCTCCTCCATTCTTGTTTGTGTATTTTTGAATGAGAACTAGCTAACCTAAAGGATTTCCATGCAGGCATCTCTGTGGAGTCTGAACATCTTAATCTGTCCACAATCTTAACTAATTGGATTTGTTTGCAGAGGAAAGCTGCCTGCAGTTTGACTTTCTGCAGAGCAGAGAAAAACCCCAAACTAAACCAAAAAGGCTGTGGGGGGGGGCAAATAGATAGAACCAAATTACAGTAATGAAGAAAAAGCAAACTGTGTCACAGCTTACACTGTTGTACAATAGGTATAAATATTGCTTAAATATGCAGTGGAGGTTTTGCATAAGCAAATCAGTGACCTACATGATGCTTAATATTCCTCTGCCCTTGTAGGTTAGTTATGCAGGGAACATTCCTGCAACAAGTCCCACTATCTTATGTCCCATTTCAGCTTCTCATTTGCTCTAGCAAAACTCAGAATGTAAAATGCTGCTTCTCTTGAGAATGGCTTGTAAGTGCTGCTTTACTTCTGCAGCCATCAGTGATGAATTGGTAAATGCAAATAAAAACATGAGTACCCAGGGAAACCCAAACTCCAGAGGTT
Organism: Micropsitta finschii; assembly: GCA_034783455.1. NCBI lineage: Eukaryota > Metazoa > Chordata > Aves > Psittaciformes > Psittacidae > Micropsitta > Micropsitta finschii. Next base: position 6,724 of record JAVHNF010102358.1, on the reverse strand, counting down.
AAATAACTCATTTTAGACTGAAGAGTCAAAATCAGGTTAACAGTACATATATCCACTGGCTGCTGAGGTACTGTGCCTATCACACTGTTAGCATAGCAGTGCTGCCTGCTGCTATCCCTGTGTCCTAGGCTACGGGACATCTGCTACAGCTGCATAAATTATGCTCAGACGACCAAAAAAGCCAGTGATTTGCCCAAGAAACTTGCACCCCTGCAAGCACTCTCCCACTGCCTGAAGTGCCATCACATCAGGAATGAAGAATGCTGCTCATGGCTCATTTAGCAGGGTCTGTAGTTCACATACGTTTTGTGTTTGGTGCTTCAGACTTCCTCCTGGCTGGAGGCAAGCAGAGGGAGCTCAGCTGTGCCCAATTATGGTCAGAGACACATGGAGGGTAGAGCTTAAAAGCAGTGCAAGAGGTCAGATGTTCACTGTGGTTTGGAGATGGGGCTGTGTTTCTGTGTTTTGTTCTGATTTGGTTGTTATTTTTTTACCATTCCTGAAGTTTTTTGAGGCTGATTCTGCATTAGTTTTGTATTAATGTTGCTCCACTGAATCTTGATTTTATGAAGGTAAGGGCACTGTGAGGCCTGCTCACTGTAAAACAACAGGTCAGCCTGGGCTTGCTTCCTATTGCTTTTGTCCATCTTTGCGATGGGCACTAGAGGAAGTGGCTGAGCCTGAGCATAAGCCAAGCCCTGCTGAGCATCAGAGGCTGCTTGAATCCATGAGATTTAGGTGAGGGCTATAATGATATCATTTTTTCTGAGCTTTTTTTAGGAGCATGGAAGAACACTGGTCTTTAAACGAATCTGTTTAATGCATTTAGGACCTCTGTGATTGATGGTGTCTATAAATACCATTCAAGCAATAGCAATAGGACATTTAACATACCATTTTCAGCAGGCTGTGAGCCAGGCTTGCTGCCTTGCTCCTACAGCAGTTTCCCTTGGCTGCAAAGGGGTGCTCTGGGTGACATGTCCTTGTCACTGGGGATGTGTGGTCTGGGGGGGGTTCTTAATGCCACCCCCCTTGATTTTGGCAAAGGAGTTATCACTGGGGAAGAGAGGTATGCAGGTCTACCAGGGATTGCATCAGGGGATTTCTGTGCTTGGAGGATAACCTCAGGGTCCCCAAGCCCTGGGTCAGCATGGGGCAATGCCTGTTTCCTCACAGGAAGAGCAGCAACTAACCCAGAGGGCAGCACAGGCAGATGGGGCAAGTGGCACCAGGCAAATAGTTATGGGTAGCACAAAACAGAGCAGGGGGAGAGAACAGTTGAGTTCTTCCCTTTCTATCCTCCTGCACCTATTTCTCAGACATATCTGTGGTGTTATTTCTAATATGAATGCTTTTCCTGGGGGGAGGGGAAACATTTTATAGGAATCTGATTATGTGTTTCTATATTTAAGAAGGGAAATTTAATTTTTTTTATGCTAAAGTAGAAAAAAAGTGCCTTACTGTATTAACATTTGCAAGTACTCATCATAATCTAGTGATTAAAGCACTCTTTTACTGGTACGCTTGTAAATCGCACATTCCCACTGCAGAATGGCTCCTGTGGCATTCTGCCAATTAACCTTTGCAGGCTTTGATCTTGGTTTGACTTTGGAAGTTCAGGCTGCTCCTCAGCTTGTTTGGTTGTTGCTGTTAACAAAACACTTGCTGTCTGAAATAAACAGTGCTTAGGATACGTGCTTCAGGTCCCTGAGCACATGCAATATTGATGTCTTGTGGATCATAGAAAAAGCCTGACTCATTAGTGAAAAGCTACTAAATAAACATCCTCAGAGAAAGCAAACAAACTCGGCCATTATGAAGGCTATTTTTCAGCCTGATCTTTGCTAGCAGATGCATAGGAAATGTGGGTTTAGTGAACTGGTGAGGAGAGGGGAACCCTGTTATGTTCACCTACTCTGCCTCCTGCCCTGCCTTTCCTGGGTACTGGGAGCAGAGCTGTGGGGCAGACAGTAAGGATGGAGCTTGCAGGGAATATTCCTGCCTAGCATCTGGCAACAAGCAGCCAGCAAGCATAGACCTTCTGCAAAGCACTGCAGCCACAAGTGCTGCTGCATGCGTGAGTCCATCCTCATTCCTCCCGGGTTCATGTCCAAGATCTGCCTTTGGCTTACCCCCTCTCTTGTCTTCATGTTTAAGTGTACAATGTGTAGTATTTACCTTTCCCCCTCCTTCCCATAGGTAGTATCCCTGCAGTCAAGGAACAAGTAAACAGTGGTTGAGACCAAAAACTGTTAAAGATAGAAACTGTAACACAAGCATTGGGTATTCTTAAATAGGTTAGATATAGATTTTGCAAGCCATGTGACATTTATTATTTATAACTAATGAATGTGACAGTTGAGAAATGAGGAAGAGAATTTGCTCTCTGTGTTCAGGGTCTCTCAGTTCACATGAGTCAGTCTCAGTCTGAAGTCTAAAAAAGGTCACTTTGCAATCTGTAAGTAGCTTTAAAGCCTTCATGGGCCTTACAGCATCAGGCTTAGCCAGCAGGGATAAAAATCTCCTGCAGCAAGGTAACTCCACAGACAAGAGAGCTGGAAACTGGGAAGAGCTGATAAGTCTGCCATCTCCTGCTCTTGAGGCAGGTAAAGGATGAAGAACAGCAGCAGGTTTTCTAGAGGCAGAGCATGTGTCTGATTCATCACAACTTCAGCTCATAATTCTCACATTTGTCTATTCCAGACTCTTCTCCAAATGACCAAATGCAAAACTTGGCATTGCCTTGTCAAGATATATGGAACAGTCAGAATGGTGAGTACTGCTGTCTCCACAGAACATTGTATTCTCTCATTTCCTGTCTGTGCTGTCATTGTGGCATACATATCCCACCAGTAAGCCACCAGCACCTGTCTTCTGCTGCTTCTCACTAGACCCACATAAGCCAAAAACCTGCCACAGAATTAGCACATTTCTTTAAATTCAGGTTTTCTTTCCATCCAAACCTCCAATACCCACCCATGAAGGAAGGTGAGAGCCTAGCTGTCTCCAATCATACAGACCATGCTAGAAACGTGTTCAGAAGCTGGTCCCTGCTTATTCAACATAACTACTTTTGCTCATTCATTTCCTAGTACTTAATTTTTCCTTTAAGTGGAGTTTCCCCCATGGTGCCTTACACATATGAGAAAATCTGGAACAAAACCCCACCTTGCCACCTTCCTCCTGACTGCCTATCCTTCCTCTAAGTGCCTCATCAGGTTGCAAAGCTGGTGCCATGTGTCAGCACTGGACTGTGACTAATGTTCATTTTCTTGCACAATAGTAAACTTGTCTTATTACCTAACTTCAGCCTTCCTGCCATCTTCTTCACTTCCTGTTCTCCCATTTATTTTGTGCATCCATTCCAAGTGATTAGCTCTTAAAAGCAGCAATTGCTACTCTGATTTCCTCAGGAAATTAGGTGATCATGCTCTGTACATCCTCAGATAACTGTTGAATACACCAGTTGATTTAATTTGGCTGATGGAGAGTGGGCTCAAAGCTAATTGGATTACTGAAGTTTTGTGCAAGTAGGCAGCTATCTGGAGCAGAGAGAAGCCCTGAAGTCACATGGCAGAAAGAAAGGTAGCAGATGAACTTGTATCTTAGTAGATACCAAACAGTTCATGAGGGAGATACACTAGTTAATTGTCAAAAAAAGCACTTCAGATTGTACCCATGAATGACCACAAGAAAAAGAACCCATAAGGAACCTGGACTCTTCCAGTGCTTGTTGAATTACTTGCTTTGTTTATGTTGTTTGTATTGTAGGACAATAGCTTTACAGCCCTGAGGAGGACTTTTTGTGTGTCACTACAGAACAGAGAAAAAATAACAATAATAATAGCGATAAGGCCGAATGTACTAATGAATGTTTGCTATCCATGAAGCTATTTTCAGGGCAGCACCTCTCTGTAAATCTGCTGGCTGTGGCACTTTTCCATAGTTTTCTCTCTGCAGCCTTGTAAAAGTCTTGTTTGGACTTAATGCACTAATTTTGTGTCTGTTCAACTTCAAATGGTGGCACAACAGGGCTCAAAAGGATATTTGGGCTTTTGTTGTTCCTGCTAGGAATGAAAGGCAACTCTCGTGCTGCATCACCAGGGTCCATCAAACTGATGGAGTGCAGTTGGGGTTTAGCCATCTTCTCAGGCTGTTCACTGTCCTGGTCTGTGACTCTCAGGAGATGTAATCACCAAAGGTTCATCTGACATCTGCAGGGCACAAAATCCTACCCCAGCATGTTGGGGGGGGGGGTTTGCCAGCAGCATATCCTCAGCCCGTGCCCACCCCATTCCTCTTCCAGGGACAACCTTATATGTAGCCAGATGACATGTAGGGAAATGTAAGCCCCAAGAAATCAAGTGGCTTGCAAATGGCAAGTGGCAGATCTAACCTTGCTCAAGGTTTCCAGCTCCTGACTGATTACAAAGGTGATAAGTACAGTACTAAAATCGGCATCAAGCTTTGCATGGTGACATGCTCCTGCCCAGAAATGGACAAAAAGGAGGATTTAACCATAGACCAATTCTGTTTGGGTTTTTTTCTGCAAAAAAAGGACACTTCTCCACTGTAAGGCAATTTCAAAAAAAAACCCCAAAACCTCCCAAAACTAAAGCCATAAAAAGGCTTGTGCAGCAGTCTAGCTGCCATGTTTCATGCAGTAGTACTGTGTTACAGAGATAAACATCAATGCTTAGCTTACAGATTGTCTCAACGCCTGGAAGGCTGTTATAGAGAAAGGTTTAATAATTAATTGCTATTTCTTTGAGACAATGCACCCAGGATCTCTTATTGAGCATACTGGACACCAGATAAAGGAAGCGTAGGTAATAGAGACAAAAGCATTAGAAAAGATAAAAAGACTGAGATCAAATAACATTATTCCTCATGTCATGGTGGCAATGGAGCTATACTCACCTGATCCTTCTGCCTGGAGAAGGTTCAAAGTACTTGAGGTCAAAATACTTATATTCCAAAGTTGCTTTTAAATAAATGACTCTCGTATGGCTGGTAGCAGACAAGATGGGAGCAGATCAATTCCTTGATGCTACTATGTTGGGATTATACCATGTCATCCTGAACAGAAGAGTATATAGAGGGGTTGTATTATACTCAGAAAAATATTGTACCTGGAAATGATGCTGAAAGATTCCTACAGGATGTTTTCTGTATGTACTATATATTTTTCTCATCTATATTTAGCATATTTTTCCATGAAAGCTGTAAGCCTAATGAAATTTAATGCTACAATGAAGTGAGTAACAAGAAAATATTATTCTGCTGGGCTCTTTAGTGATGATGACCCAAACCATAAACATGGGCCATATTCTGGTGGTGGAGCACCAGCATCAATTTCTGTCTGTGCCTAAGGCACTTTTCCATGACAGCTACTACCACTTAACACTCCTGGGGGCCTATGTGTTATGGCTGGGCTACCAAGAAGAAAGGTAACATCTGTGTGCACACATGTATTGGGGATGAAGACAGAGAGCTGTGTGAAGGAGGTGGTAGGCAGGAGGGGGAGGCAAGGCCAGGCCTGGGCTATGCGAAAGCAAAAGGGACTTGAATTGAGTTGGGCAAATAGTGCATTTCAAATTGCAGTGGGCAAAAGCATCAGATGAGCATGTAAGGAAGGAAAGACCCCAAACATATGAACTCCATCTTTCTCTAATGCTTATATTTCTTAAATCACTGCAAACACATAAGGGATTTCAGCCATAGGGATATTAATGAAGTGCAGCCTTAATTCAAACCAGAGTGCAGGTACCAGCACCCGAAGCAAACATCATCTGCTAAAATGGTTGAATAGATACATAGCAGCTGATGGCAAAGAGCTGCATATTCTGGTAGCAGTGCTGCTTTGCAAACTTCACTACAGGACATAATCTTAGCATAAAAGCTTATTTGACCAAATATATGTTTACTGATGTGAATAGTCTGATCTCAATCAATGAAATGAGAAAAATTATAAGATACCCACAAGGACAAGACTAACTGCTGGTACCTATTGTGCCACCAGTTTACACACCTCTGTGTGTTTCATTGAGTGAAGCTCACTGACATCCTGGGCAAGATATAAAGCCTATTTTCCCTATGTTTTTTTATTGCTGAATTGGATCTTGATTTCAGTGAGTCAGATAACGTTCTTCAGTAAACATGTCAGCTCAGAAGGTTTTGAAAACTGTGTTTCTTTATGATTTATAGCTGGGTCTCTTCTTTGATAAGCACAGTGCAGAAACTGAAATACTTGTACTGGATCTGGGCAGTTAAATTACTTTTACAGATGGGTCTGATACTGTTGGCCACATTTTCCCAGTGCTACTGCTAAAGGAGGAACTCCTGAGCTGGAAGAGGGGTTTAACAGAGGAAATTACTTGGGATGGCCCTAGTTTCTGTAAGATAGCAGTTACTGAGGAAAGGCTCTGTTCGCAAGCTTCCTCTTAGTTTATGACCAGATCCTCAACATATAAGTTATCCTAGGCCCACTGAAGTTACCTTTGTACTAGCTGAATTTCTTATCCTGTACTTTATAATCATTTTTGGTAGCTTTCATCTGTTAACCTGCCATGGAAAACCAGCCTAGGCGGAAGCACAGCATTTATCAACCAAGTCTGTAAATCTCTCCTCCATAAGACATTTGAACTAATTCATTCTCTCTGGCACAGAGACTTCAGAATACATGACGGCAAACTGTATGTGAAGAACCAGTAGGAGCAACAGT
>JAVHNF010102342.1:0-10095 GCA_034783455.1 Micropsitta finschii | reverse complement strand
GTCTGACATGTACAGCTACATGTTCCCTGTAGGGAAACACGCACATCAGTAGCTGTTTAATTCCATCCTGAAATAAATGGAATGAAACCTCCCAGGAGATCCCTTAATCTTTTTTCTGATGACTACTGAGTGATCCCAGGACAGCACGCTTGAATCTCCCAGTTTTTACCTGGCCCCTCACCAAGAAGTCTACGTAGCAAATGTATGTTTAACATGGCTACCTTTGCCTTTGAGCAAGCTAACATCTATGAAAATACAGTGCTTTAAACAACACCTATATAGATATGGTCCTTTAAATAAAAAACGTTATTTCAACATCACAGTGGGGTAGGAGCACCTCCGACATGTACGTGGCTCCTCTGATGAGCAATTGTGGTCCTCAGTTCCCCTTCTTGGCTCTGCAAAACTAAAAAAATTCTGGTTTAGGAAGACCATTACTAGTTACACTGCAGAGACTAATCATGGGTTAAAAAGCATTTTGACAATTAGGCATTGAAGAGGTTGTGATGTATTTTGGAGAATGTTATTTGTTGTCATTATTCATCATTACTCATTATTACTGTTAAGAAAGAAATCTTACCCATCCAACCTAAAGTTAGAGGCTACAAGTGGGATTCTCTTGCCTACACATGGGAACCCGGGGGCATTTGAAGTGCCTCAAAGTATCCAAGGTATCTGAGTGGAGCTGGAAAATAGATCTCAGGACTTCAGGAAGCTCTTATCTCTTCTGCAGTCAGGTGGAGGCCAAGTAGGACACAGCTCAGTGCCTAAAATGACACTGAATTCTGTTTAGGCAATGCAATCTCTTCCCGGATTTCAAAGCAGATCTTGAGTAACTGCTGAGGCACCCTTTTGTATGGCTGTAGAAACAATGCTATAATGAACAACAGCAATGAGCCCAGCTCTTCTAAGTTCATTGAAATTAAAAACTTTTATTCCACTTCATATAGGAAAATCAGCTACCACTAATGCTAAATTACCCCTATCAATATGACAGATATATTTATTTCTAACTTCTATTATGAAATTATTCTGACACCACAGTGTATAACTTTTGTTCAGATTTGATCAGATTGGCCTTTTAATCTCTGCCCATGGAAATCACCTGCTTATTTTAACTTCTGAATATGCCTCTTCAATATTTTCTGACCATCTTTTTTAGTATGAATGTGAGTATAATGCAATAACAAAAAGATCTGTAATTTGCGTTTATATTCTGTTATGCTGCTATTCATATTGTGGCCTCAATTTATTTTTAAATTCTTGCCAGTATTGGTCATGATGACCAAATCAAATAAGCAGTACCAATTTTCAGTGCCTAGGGAAGGATCAAGGGGAAGAGTTCAGGAAGCTGAGAAAGGCTGGTTGAAGATTGCATGCTGTCAGTACTGAATGTCCTGAGAATTTCCAAATATTTTACATGTTGATTGTCTAAGTCAGAAAGTGTTACATACAGCACAGGATGGCTCTGTGTTAGATATCAAGTTAGTAGAAGAATTTCCGAGTACTTGTGGTTCAGCTCAAGTGTTAGGGAGTTGATGATAGTTGCTTTGTATAAACATAATAAAATCCTAACCATCTGTGCACGGCTGTACAATACACATACAGACACACACCCGCACGCACTCCTAAATACTCACACACACACACGCATGCATTAATGTCTGCAGCATGTGTGTGTGTGCGCATGCATGTGCGTGGTGTGCGGATACCCTTTGTGCTTTAAAAAGAACAATTTCACAAAGCTGAAAACAATTACAAATCAAATCATTTGGGAGGAAAACTTTAATCAGAAAAATGTGAATGATAATTAAAACCTGTTTACTTCAAGCCCTAAACAGTGTAATCTCACAACTAAAAAGCTTGTTTAAAAGAACCAAAATGCTTACCAATGAAAGCAGCAGTAACAATACCTATATCTATAACAGGTGTAGCAAGAACACAATTTACAGTGCTGATTTTTGTGGGGGTTTTATGTTGGAAGATGAAGAAAACTGACACTGTGAAGAGGAAATCTGGCTGTAAGTGATATGGGCAATGTGAAGAAAGCAGTTTTTGGGGAAAAATGATGAACATGGCTATTGATCCTTTTTAAAAAACAGTGCATAAGTAACAATGCATAAAAAAAAATCTGTGTTTGATAGATATTTTTGTTCTGGATTGAAGGAAAAGGTAGATTTACATTATGCAAAACCATAATTATCTATTAATAATTGAACTTCTTAAATCATGATCAGCATTAGATCCAGATTTTTTCCATTTGAGAGTTCTAAAAGAGCTGCCCAAGGAAAATTTCCTAATCAATCATGTTCGCTTCCAGTGAGTATTTCAAAACTTTGGAAACACAAGACAGCTGGCAGAAAGATAGTGCTGAGACAATATGTAAAAGGAATAAATATGGTGATGCTGTTTACTACAGGATTGGCAGGGGGATGCTGATTCCAGACAAAAGCATGGATTATATGTCAGTCAACCTGATTCATAATAAATCTGAACAATTCAATTAAAGACAACCAGCATTGGCTTGAAAAATAGATGTCGAAATACTTCAATGCAGCAATAACATTACAGCAACCTATCACACGGATGATACAGGAAAGTCAGTGTTTATTATGATTTCTGATAATGTTCTTTCATTGAGATAGAAAGCGCATAGAATCAACATAATATATTAAATAGTTGTAACCTGCCTAAGCAATAGATCCCAATAAATAACTAAGCAAAGAATCATCATCAAGCATGTGAAAAAGAAGGCGGTATCTTTAAAAGGATGAAAAATCATGGTGGATAAACAGCTGCAAACAGACTCCATCTGGACTAATAGATACAAAGTTGAACATGATATATGAATATACAAAAGGGAAGCATTTAGTCATCAATAGATCCTCAAATTTGGTGCAAATGACTGTGGACCCTTATTTTGATGTCCACAGTGCAAAGATCAATGAAGAACAATGAGATGAAGTCAAAGAAGAGTACCAAGGAGTAAACCAGTTTCTGTAGAACTCACATGGAAGTGTGTGTTTCAGAAGGAAGATGAAGAGTTGGGGTCTAACCATTTGCAAAAACTTGCATGCATAAATCAATGCTGCAGGATACTTTAAAATCAAGGGATACTTGATTTCTTCACATACTTTTGCAGACATTAATATGCTTTTGAAATATCAAAAGATAAGCTTGAAAGATATTTCAGTATAATTTTGTCTAAAATAACTGCAGCTTGATTTACCTCTATACTCAGAACTTCGATATTTCACAATTATTTTATTCAATACATTTAACTAAAGGGCTAAAACTGTCTGCTTGGGTCACTGTCATGGTTTAAACCCAGCCAGTAACTCAGTAACACCAGGCAGGATGGGGAGGGGAATCAAAGGAATGAAAAACACGCAGGTTAAGATAAGAGCAGTTTAATAACTAAAGTAAAATATACTAGTACTAATGATTATAATAATGATAAGAGGAATAACAAGGGGAGAGAATATAAAACCGAAAGGGGAAAAGGGAACAAAACAACAATAAACATAAGTGATGCACAATACAATTGCTCACCACCTGCTGACCACTACCCAGCCTAACTGAAGCAGTGATTAATCCCTTCCAGGAAACTCCCTCCAGTTTGTATACTGGGCATGATATGCTGTGGTATGTAATACCCCTTTGGCTAGTTTGGGTCAGGTGTCCTGTCTCTGCTACCTTCCAGCTTCTTCTCCTCACAGGCAGAGCATGAGACTCAGAATGTCTTTGGTCAGAGTAAACATTACTGAGAAAGAACTAAAAATATCAGCGTTATTAGCATTGTTCCCAGTCTGAAAGTCAAAAACACAGCACTGCACCAGCTACTAAGAAGGAGAAAAATGACTGCTATTGCTGAACCCAGGACAGATGCCTAAATAAAGTCCCCTATAAGATATTTGGCTTCAATCCAAAAATCAAAAGGAATTTGGTAAAGGGTAATCTGGGAATATATTTACATGGCATTAAAGAAATCATTATTCTCTACTAGCGCAGTGAATCCTGAGGGTCATAGAATCATTAGGGTTGGAAAGGGCCTTAAGATCATCTAGTTCCAACCCCCCTGCTTATGTAGGTACAACCACACACTAGACAAGGTTGCCTAAGGCCCTGTCAAACCTGGCTTTGAACACTGCCAGGGGTGGAGCAATTTTTGTACAACCCTCTGGCTTTTTGGGGAACAATTCAAATTCAGATAAATGTCTAAAAATTAGCAATGTGATTGCCATTAGACTTATTCATCATTAGTCACTTGATCTCAAAAAAAGGCAACTTAATGGGTAATGAAAGAGTGGGATACTAAAGATGCTGGGACAGTTAGTTTGAAAAAGATAAATCACAAAAGAGACACTAAGAAGTATTAAACAGTGAAGGCAGATTAAATTTCTGTTCTCTCTGTTTCTCAAGGGAAGAACAAGATGCTACTCAAATTGGAAGCAAGCTAATTGCAGACTAATTCAAGGTAATAGTACAGCATAGGAACAGATTTTAAGAAGCATTGCCATTAAACACAGGACTATTCGAATAGTCCAAAAGGACTGAAATTTGCATGAATTACAGAAATGTTCAGTTATGGTAGTGTGTACAAAGAAATGAAGGATTATGGTGAATGTAAAAACAGAATGTAAACATTGGTTCCTTTGAGGCTAAAGACCATTGCTACTTACTAGGCCATTAGGGGAAAAGAAGCAGATTACCTAGTTATTATGGTAAATGCTCTACTGAAGCATCTGTGGCTCGCATCTCCTGGGAACTGCATTCTGCATCATCCAGTATATCTATTCTCTCAATTCTAGCTCAAGCAGGGGATGGGGAGAGAAGCTAAACATGTAGATTCAGCTAAATCTGCATCTTGGGTATGGAAATTGTGCTGATGCTGCATTAGATCACAGTATTTATGTTTCAATTACTGCTTGTAATATTGATCTTAAAACATATTCCTCATTTAATAAGTAGACCCTTCCCTGTGTAAAATCTTGAATTAAATTACAGGATCATGTTAAATACATGCCTGTATGAATGAAGATTTTTAAAAAGATGAACCTGCTAATTTGCACACCCTGGCATCACTGAGACATTCACACCTCTGCCTGCCAAGCTAAGAAAAGTAAACCTCAGGCTTTTTAGGTTAGAAGGGGGAAAATGTTATTTATCTGAAACCACTGTAAATACATTTCTGCTTCATATGAACTCAGATATACATGAGTGGGCTCCCACATTGACAGTGTGTGTAAGCTAGGTACTATAAGGCAGCTGTAAAGATCAGATCAGAGTTCTAACACAGAGATGTTACAGAGGTGTTGCAAAGTCTTGGCAGACTGGTAGTGTTAGGATGATATTCAGGGTCTTTTTCAACCTAAATGATTCTATGAATATCACAATTTGAAGCTACAACTCCAATTAAAACCCATCAGAGAGTGGCTCAGATTGCAAAGTGCAAAAATCTCCAATCCAGCCTCTCTGAAACACCTTCTCTCAAATATTAGGTTACCCAAACCAACACCACCATCACCCTGTCTGTTAGGAAAATGACAGCAGCTTTATATAATAGAATAGAGATTAATAAGTGCATAGCAATTATAAAGCTATAGTGCAGTTTTACAGACTCTACAAAGAATGAAGAAAATACTTACTGACACTGCAGAAATGCTACAGTCATTTACCCCCAAAGTCTTTGGTGTTTGCAGAGAACTTCTGTTACAGATGGAAAGAGGAAGTGCATCTATTCCTGAATATAATATGCATCAAAAAACTAGAATGGACTTGACTTGGCAAGGGCTAAAATGATGCAAGGAAATTGGTTTATATGTGCTACACAGATTGAAGAAATGCAACCTGACAAGGAAATGCAATTGTTCTGGCATGTTCACTGAAAAAGCAGGTTTAGTGCATGTTTCACAGTTGCAACAAAATTAGGTACTCTGTAGAAGAAACAAGCTTGGATCAGCACGAAAGGACATCAAGGACAATATTCATAGTGCATATTCACTATAAGAAACAGTCTGAAAATATCTGTGGGTTTCCTGTCAAAGAACAACTTCAAGAAATTTGAACATACATATGGAACCTCAAGGCCAATGAAAAATCAAAAACTTTTCTAGGATGATTATATGACTGCCTAGATTGGAAGGTAATTTTATTGTCTGGATTCACAGAAGGAGCAATATAGAATCATAGAATAGTTAGGGTTAGAAAGGACCTTAAGATCATCCAGTTCCAAGCCCCTCTCACTAAACCATGTCACCCAAGACTCCATCCAAACTGGCCTTGAACACCACCAAGGATGGAGCATTCACAGCTTCCTTGGGCAACCCATTCCAGTGTCTCACCACCCTCACAGTAAAGAACAGAACATAAACTTCCCTTGTTTAAGTTTTAACCTGTTACGCCCTGTCCTATCTCTACAGTTCCTAATGAAGAGTCCCTCCCCAGCATCCTTGTAGGCCCCCTTCAGACACTGGAAGGCTGCTATGAGGTCTCCACGCAGGCTTCTCTTCTCCAGGCTGACATGTTTTAAGCATTACTGACCTGATCTGTTTACAGGAGTATTTTCTTTTAATTCAGTGAGTGTTAGAAAAGCCGCTGTGCAAATCATTTCAACAAATCTGTTTTCTTGGAAGCAGTGAACAAATATGTGATCTGATTTTGGAAAAATCACCTGTTACTATTATGAAATGCATTTTCTGACTACCTCAATGAAATCTACAGGCATAACTGATCATTGCATGATTATGTTTTGCAAGACTAAGTGATGTCTTGTAGGATATTGACAGCTTTTTTATTATAGTGAATAGTCTAATGAGAAATGTGAAGTAGAAATGAAAATAATTAAGAAAGGGTATATCCATGTAGAGATGTTCCTACTAATTTACTGTTGGATTTGCCTTGAAATCTCCATTCATATTTCTGCAAAATTTCACAAAATTTTATGCCTTCCAGTGACAAAAAGGTATTTTTATTCCACAAAATAGATTTCTATTTGCTTCTGGTTTATTGTAACCCATGCCTTCCGCAAGTTTTTCCTTTTTCCTCCTCCCTCTTTTGCCCCTTTCATTATCCGTGTGTAACAGGTATCATGCAAAATTAGCACTGTGAGAACTTACACTAGCTTTCTGACAAAATCATTTCTTTGGCAACTGCCACATTCTTGGTTGTCCTCAGAGAAAGCAGGTGCTTTTCACAAACATAAATCATACGTTTTCCATCACACACAAATGATAATTCTCGGGATTTTTCTGTTGCGATGTAATGGGAGCAGTTGGTAAACTGAACTCTGATGTAACTCTACTGTATCAACTATCTCAGGCCAGTTAATGCTGCTGTGATACTTGCCTTGCTGTGCTGGTATATATGAAAGCGTTTAGAGGGTTGGATAGGGAATAACAGGCTGATGCACATTTTTAGCAGCCCAAAATAGGAGCTATCTGCTGGCTCCACTCTATCCACTCTAAACTGGCTTTGCCTGTAGCCTCAGAGACCATTTGTGGGTTTTCAGTGTCCATAAAATGGGCTTTATTAACCTGTCGTGTCATAACCTAGTAATTTCATCACTTACTTTAATCAGGTATGCTGACGTATTGGTGGCTTTGGAGGGTTTTTTCCTTCATTAACCTTCCAGTAACAGCTGCAGTAAAGCCTCAAGTGCAGCCACAGGTATTAATTTCTTATATTCTCCTATACATAGCATAGGAGTTTCAACTTCCATTGAGCTTGAAAATGTGTCTTACTGATGGTATTAAAATCCACATCCTGCCGTGTGAGGTCAGATTTCAGCTGGCAGGGCAGTGTGCAGAGTTCACCCTAGTCCACTCGTGCTGGTTGTGCCATTCCTTCTTCACAGGTCCATGGAGAGCAGTTCACTGGAGGACTGAAACGCTCAGCTCAGGTGGGCATTGCTGTGCATGAGCAGGATTCACTCCAGCTCCCAGACCTGTGTGCCTCCTGCATGGGATAGAATCATTGGCTGAGATATGCCCTTATGGGCAGGTGCTGGGCACTACAGCAACTTCTTTTCCTGCAGCTGATGAGTCTCACAGCTCTGCTACACCAGGATGCACTGGGGAGAAACTCACCCATGAGAGGTTTGGGCAAGCAGGGGGAGCGGATAGCAGGATCACTGCACCAGTCTCCCAAGGCGTGTTTGCATGGCTCGTGTCCCTTCTGTGGAGCCGACCTGTAGGTCCTACAGAGGTAGAAAAGGGGCACTTCAGGGTCCTTTCATGGCCAAATAGTTCTTTCACTTGCCCTCCCACAGCTACGTTGAACACAGTAATTTCCCCCTGTCACCACAGTGGTTTGGTTTTCTCCTCCTTTCCATAAAATTGCCTGCAGCATAATACTGCTCTAATCTTTCCAAAGCACTTCACAGAGATGATAGAGGCACTCAGGGATAATCTCTGTGAGGCAGTGAACTGGTCAACACCAAAGTGCCGAGAGACGTGCAGTGAAGTGACTGTACTCTGCAGAGGGAGCTTTCCTCTCATCTGGAAGCACAGTGACCACATGAAACAAACCACAGGAGTCTGCAAAGTGTCTGTCCCTTATTGTAGGATGCCACAGGAGGGAGTGCGTTAAGGAGAAAACTGCAAGCGGGCCAAGATATTAGTCAGTGTAGTGTGTGAAGCCAACGGGATTCTGTGGACATCTAAGGGTGTGCTAGGGAGCACAGCGAAAAGCTAGAGAGGTGCCTTGTTAGATGTTAATGGCAGTTGCTGAACCAACTTACCTGCTTTAGTAGTTCAGTCTATAGTTAAAGTGAGAGGTAAAAGGTCTAATTTTTAAATCACCCCAACTAAACATGTAGCCCCTGTGTGCACCTTAATCAGGTGAGCACAGAGGTTACACAAACACCCCCATGTTCTCAATTGCTTTGCTTTCATCAGCTGTTCCTAAAATAAGAAGGCATTTTCTCTCTGCTGCTAATCCAGCAGTAGCCTCATATTCTGCGTTTAATACTGCACAAACTCAGCGCTCTGCTGCTGTAAGTAGTTCCATTTTAGCTCCCCTGACTTAATAACGCTTACATCAGCTTGCACCAGCTGAGGATATGTCTCGTAGGCTTTCATATCTTAAGTTTGATCGCAGCTCGGCATTTACTCTGTCACAGAGATGCTAACCTGGAAACGTGTATATCAGGAAGATTTTGAACATAATTTTCCTTGCTGAGCAGAAATCCTCCAGGGGTTACCTTGTCAGAGCAGTGCAATATAAAATAATCTGTAGGATGTGTCGGACTCCCGGTTGTACTCTATCAGTCTCTGTGCCATGCGCCACGGGTAGGAGGGTACTGGCTTGCTAAAGCTTGTAAGTAGATCTGAGAAGGTCTTGTTACCTGCTTGTGGGGAACAACACTTACAAGGGTGCAGGGAGCTCTACAAATTGGAAGAGCGAGCTCATGTGGGCAGAACACAACCGATGTGACAAAGCACTTGCTCTGCCACTGCTTTAGCCTAGGAGAGGCACACACACAATAGGAGGCAATGCTGTGCTGGGAGGGACTGGGGTGTCTGGAAAGCTGTTACCAGCACGGCAAACAGAACACAGGATAGGACAGGATGCTTCTAGCAGTGTCCTTCCCACCCCAGACCACAGTGTACCCCTCAGGGTAGGCTGACCTGTGTGTAGGTACCTCTCAAGCTACAACTGGCAGCATGAAAGGTTTTATTCTGTCAGGTGAATACCAAGCATCTCCTTACTATTGGCTTCAGTGAAAGTGCTCACCAGGGAAAGGTGGAATTCAGGCTTTAAGGCCACTGGTGCCTTTCCCTTCCATCTTTAAGGTTGTCAGACATCACACTGCATAAACTACTCCCCCCGGCTCGGTTGTCTGGGTTCAGGATGCTTCTAGAGCTCTGCCTGCTTTGTTTCTTCTCATTCAGACTTTGCAGACAGAGGATGTGCTGCTTCCTGGTCTGCTCCATGGAGTAAAGCAGAGGGGAGCTGCAAAAAGGGTCCCTTTTTGACTGGCAAAGAGGGAGAGCGCTCCTCTCCCAGGGCGCACACTGGAAATTATGGGAGTTGAGCCAAAGTCTCTGAAGGAGAAAGAGCTCTGTAAACAGCTGGAATTGGGTCTGACTTTGA
>JAVHNF010102313.1:0-10952 GCA_034783455.1 Micropsitta finschii | reverse complement strand
TTCAAACTCAATTAAAGCTCCACCATCAGCTACAGATTCAGGATATCATATAGATTCTTCACTACACTGTTGATTATTAAAGTTTATGGTCAATGATCCGAAATGCACAGTCGCTCACCTAATAAAGGGAGCACTCTCAAGCTCTAGAAGTTCTCTTCAATGGTATCCTGACCCAAGAGGAGAGTGCCCAACTGCAGGCCTGCTGCTCTGAGGAATACTGACTTTAAACAGCTGCCCAGCTGGGCTCCTTTTATACCCTGGTCAAATCTGAGCTGTAGTCAAACACGATCATGTAGCCCCCCATGGGCTCAGGACCCAGCTTTCTTACTCCCGTACCCACCAAACACCACCATGTGAGTGGCACAAGAGCTGCACATGTGAGGAGTTTTCCCGGGCTCTTGTCTGTGGAGAGAAGATTTCATGGGCTTTTGTCAGGGCAGGTGTACCTGCCACAGGTATGAATGGCAAAACCCAGAACAGGAGTTTGTAAAAATAAGGAATGGTACAAGGACAGGGTGGCAGTCAGCCTCAACCTATATCCTCTTTTATCATGTTTTTTTAGGTTTTTCCAAAAGTAAAATTGAATTTGAGCTATTAAGTTTTTATATTGATTTCTTCTCTGTCATGAAAAAAGATTAACCACCTGCTAAGAAACTGTTAAGAGATTAACCATAGAAAAGAACTTGTAACACAAAGGAAAATGGGGCTGTTAAGAAGTTCATACTTGGGCTGAGATAAGAGCCACACTGGAGTGAAGAAGGTTGATTTTTGTCTTTTTTTTATCTTGCAGCTCTGCAGATTTTAGCACCTAGCAAAACAAATCTAAGCACATACTGAAAGGCTGCTTTTCCTTGGAGCACATTTGTTTGTCAGATCACCAAGTCACATTGAGCACCACAGATGCATGCTAACAGTTTTCCTTTCCTGTGTTACCTAGGCAACTTAGTTTTAACAGTCTGAGCAAAAGAGAAGGAATTCTGTGATTCTGTAATTCTTCTTAAAATATCAAGAAATAAAGAAGTTTATCATTGTTTATCTAAACTGCTTATCAATATACTTAAATTCAAAGAGATGAAGGTCAGCAGTTCTGTGCTTTCTTGAGTCACATCTGAAACCATGACAGGGCAACCATTTTGAACACTGCATTCTCAGTGTCTGCCAATCCCACTCCTTGTCTCAGAAATTATACCTTGCATCATCAGAGACACTTAGAGATCTTTAAGGAGTGACATGCATAGTGTTTTTAAAGTGCTTTATTTTCTTGTCACAGCAATATGTCGAGTGTCAGGTAGCATTTCTCAAGTCTTTGTCTTTAAAAAAAAAAAAAACAAAAAAACAAACAACAACAACAAAAAAAAAAAAAAAAAAACCTTACTGGTTATGCAAATAAAGGCCAGCTCAACAGCTTGTGTTTTGAGTTAATCAACACAGAACAATGGGTTTCTACAATCTTTTCAGACTGTAGAAAGCAATTTCATCCTGAATTGCAAGAACATAGCTAAGAGCTATGTAGCTCCACTTCTTCAATGGTCCACCCTCTGCACATCTGTTTTACAATATATTTAAAGGAATGGTTTAAGACCTATGTAGTAGTCAAATGCCAACTCTATATGTGTTAAAAATATATACATGTACGTATGCTGTATACCTGCCTCAGTATTGTTTATTCCCCTCCCAAAACATGGAATAGACTGTGAAATACTGGGGTTTAGACCAGCACCTGTATATGCACACTTCCGTATCTATGTAGTGCTGTTAAAACAAGGCTGACATTTTTGTGTTTCCTCAAACCAAGTACAACTTCTTTAGCTAAGGTAGGTTTTCCATTAAACTGATGTAAGAGGTGAGGAATTGTTCTGAATTGGCTATACTATAAAATTATCCTCCATTTCTTTAAAGAATTTCTTTTGGACTACCAAAATTTATGTAAATAATTTATAGTAATAGATATTTTTGTCTACAGCTTTGGTATTCTCAGATAATACTGTTAGGAAGTATTAGTTAGAAAGATGGTCAATTCATGTCAACCCTTTCAGGATTTTTTTCATTTCTATGAGGTTAGGATGTCCACTAGGAGATACACTGAGACTTCTGATTCATCTTTCAAATGCATAGTGAGTATTTAAGGATAAACAACCCCCTGGTTAACAAATAACCTTTGTTTAGTACAGCTTGGGAAAAATAGCTCCATCATAACAACTTCCAATATTAGACATTCTCTCCTGTCCACATATGTGCAAAATAAATTTGCAAATACCAGATACAACAGGATAGTGGTGAATGATGACAAAAACTGGTTTTTGCATTCATAGGCTTCAGTGTATTGTTTTAAAGTAGTTCAACATGTCTATGTGTCAAAATACTAATGCCAACCATTTGCATAGTCTCTTCTGAATAATAAATTGTGGAGACTCACTGAATAAGAATCATAAAGTGAATTCCATGTCTACACAGACACACCACTGACCTTACAGTCTCCTTTATCAGTTTCAGGACATCTTTTTGTTTCAGTTTTCTGGGAAATGTCAAGTGATATTTTGGTTTTATTTAAATATTTATAATCACTGTGATTTCTCCTTTGTTGCACTGATCCCCACTGCATGTGCTTCTCCACTAGTCAGAAAACCTCTCTCCACCTTTCATTATTTGGTTTTCACATTGGCTTTGACACTTCTTTCCCATATTTCCAATAAAATCCCATATTCCAAGTAGCAATAACTTTCAAAAGAAGCAATTTTATCTGTAGTATAAAGTGATCACTGGAAGGCACTGGGAAGAAACAAACCTCCATCTTTCAGAACTGCATTAATCCATGGGTGACAAACAGGAGCATTTTGGCAAAGTAACATTTGTTACTGGACACAATAGCAATTTAACAAACCCTCGTCTTTGTCAGCTGCCTTTTGGGGCTTTTTGTCTATGAAAAGATAAAAATATATAATGAAGAATTGAATACATATTTATGAATACATAATTATTACGTATTCAATTCTTCATTACAATCATGCAAAACCTCTACACAGAAAACTAAGTTTCTCTCTGACTCTAATTTTGATATCACATAATTTTTCCAATTCAAAAAAGCAATGTGAGGCCATAGTAGAGATAGTAAAACTAACTTCATTCTGGGGGGAGGGAGTCAATGGTAAAAGAATAATCTCTAGGAAGATTCAGAACCTATAGTTCTCCATCTCTTTCAAATTAACCAAATGAAGCAATACAAAACAATCACACAATCAAAGCAGTCTGCAAATCATTTTGTTTTACCTGAAGTTTCCGCTTGGACCCAAACTCCAGACCTGCACCATATACATATTATTTAGCTCTGCACATGAGTAGCCTGGCTAGTGCACAAGCATGGTGGAGGTGTTTCCTTGTAGGACAATGGCTGGAGGACACTTCATTTTACAAGATGAGGCTCCTAATGTGGAGAGCCAGATTTCATGAACATATTTAAAGTAAGTGTTAGAATATTATACCTCAACAAGATGCAGATTTGGGTCTGAACAGGAAGGGCCTCAGAGCTGCAACCACACCGCACAACCCAAATCCAATTTAATTGCACTAATTTGAGATAATTAAACAGTTCAGATGTAAACCTCTTAGACAAATTTACACAAATACACACAGTCCCTCCAATAAGTCTTTGCAAAAAAGCTGAAACCTGGTCATAAAGTCAACAGAACACATTTCATAGATGTGAGCAAGCCAGGACACTGTCTTGGATCTTTGAGTCTTTGCATCAAAAAAATCTCAAAAACAAAACCAAAAATGAAAAAAACCCAAACAAAACTCAACGAACAAACAAAAAACAACAACAACAACAAAACAAAACACCACAAACCACTAAAACCAGAAAACAAAACAAAAAAAATCAAAGAAAAAATCAACAAAATATTGCAAAACAACCAAAAAAAAAAAAAAAAAAAAAACCAGCGAAAAACCACCACAAACCCCTATAAACAAAAAACAAAATTAAAAAAAATTCAAAGAAAAAAATCACCAAAACACTGCAAACTAAAATCTGTGTATCTGTGTTGTATGTCAATACTGTAGGAAGTGCTGCTGGTCTATAGGCTTTGTGTAGTGGAGAGCTGTTTTCTAAAGACAGCTTATGTGCATCAGCAAGGTCAGGGGAATATATGACCTCTAACCCACAGTCATCAGCTTTCTTTCCTCTAAGTACTTATAGAGAGTATGAGAGCACAAATAAGAGCTGAGCATACTTATACAGAAACATTACAGAATTAAAGAATAGGTACACTAAATTTCAGAATCACAGAATGACTGAAGTTAGCAGGGACCTCTGGAGGTTATCTGGTCTAACTCCTCTGCTCAAGCACCTAGAGCCAGCTGCCCAGGACCATTTCCAGACAGCTTTTGAGTACCTCCAAGAATGGAAACTCCATAATGTCTCTGGGCAACTTGTGCCAGTGCCCACAGTAAAACCTCACAGTAAAAAAAATGTTTCCCAATATTCAGAGGGAAACACCTGTGTCTCAGTTTGTGTTGTTCGGCACCAAAAAGAGGCTGGCTCTGCTTCCTCTGCACCCTCTCTTCAGATATTTATATACACTGATGAGTTCCCCTCTGAGCCTTCTCTTGTCCAGGCTGAACAGTCCCAACTCTCTCAGCCTTTCCTCACAGGAGACGTGCTCCAGTCCCATCATCATCTTGTCTTGTACATCTTGAGAGTATCCTTGTCTACACTCTCTGCAGCATGCCTATGCCTCTTTTGTACTGGATGCAGTTTCAGTTAATAAGTATTTTAGTTAATAAGTATTATTGAATAGTTATTCAGTTAATAAGTTTAGTTTTGACAGGGAAATAAGACTGAAAACAAAAGAAGGGAGTTTCTGTTCTCTTCCAGGCACAGACTTCCCATGCACTTCAGACAACTTAATTTTAGCTTCCTCTGCTCTGCAACTGACCTAGCAATATCCACACACTCCATACGAGCACTGGAAAATGCAGGTATCTAACTGAAGTATCCATTTGTTTCCTTTTGATGAAGCTTTGATTAAGTATAGAGGGTGGTTTGATAAAAGTAGCAAGTACTACAAAAAAATTAATCATGGCAGCTGCTACATAGCTACCTGGAGGCTCTTGAAATACTACTGTAAATCAGAAAGGACACAGAACTGAATAGAAATATTTTTAGTGGGATTCAGCAAGGATTAATTGCTGGGTTTCATGTGTTTATTAGTGATATGAGGAAGGAAAACTTTCCATCATACGCTCACCAAAACTTGCAGGGGAAACAAGGAATGGGGCAGGTGAAAACATGAAAGAGGAGTGTTCACTGATGAAGACTTACATTAATCTTTATGAGACCAGGTAAAGCAAGCAGCACTCCTCTAAATACAGTGAAACATAACACTGTAAATAGGTAGGTATATGGTAAAGATAACAAGCAGCAAACCCCATCTCGTCTTGACAAAGAGGGTTCAAAAAGCCTCCTGATAAATCAAGGATTTTGGAATTTTACCTCACATGGAGAGTCCGAGACTTCAGTCTTTCTAGTTTAACCAAAAGAGAAGCCAAAAGAAGATTTAATCATTACTTATAAACATCATAATGAGGAATTTATCTGTGGCATTGAGCTCTTTAATTTTAGCCAATAAATTTATGACCAGACTTAAAGTTACAATAACAGCCATCGAACAGATTAAGGCAGAATATTAAATTCATGTATTTTAGCAGTTCCAGTGGTGGCACTTTCAAATGATCTCAGAAATATTTATATTTAAACAATTTTTAAAAACTTAATGGATATATTCTATCCCCTCTTTTTATTAAAACTTAAACTAAATGCCCAGAATGTTTCCCAATAGATTCATCTGTTCATTTATTAAAAGAAACACGTAATTTTATACCAGAGTAAGGAAGAATTGTCAAAATAGGTGATCTTCTAAGCAAAACACAGTGTTCAGAAACTTTCTGTTATTATCACAAAGGTTAACTGTAAGCAAATATTATCTGCTGGAATTCTGTTCTTTTGTATCAAAAGTGCAGTATAGCTAACCTGAAGTGCGCTAATCTACCACCATTACCATCTAAAATAAACTCCAGTGAGGCATCAAGATTGATGCCAGCTCCTTTATCTATAAAATTTTCAAAAAGGGTTGTGTAATTACTTGAACCAATTTAGTCATAAGTCAATAATGTGGTGGTTTCCTGGAAGCTTTGGGTTGCTCTACCTTACCTTAGCAATATGCAGATATGTTTCCTGTGCAAAGTCAAGGGAATTTAATTATTCTCAAACTTTCCCTTTAATTCATGAGGAGAGAACAGCAAGCTAGCTAAGACCATCAAGATACTTCATGGCCTCTAAATAATAGAGTCAAGAGTTGCTGAAATTTGCAATGAAGGTTTTAAATTAGGATGATCTTAAGCATAGGCGCCAGTAAGACCCAATATATTCATTTCACATGAAAAGTGAGCTGTTATAAAAGGAAAGACAAAGAAAGGTTAATAAAGCCTTGACTGATATTCAGATTGAACCTTAGTTAAAGTATATGCAGAGATATTACCTTTCAGGGAAAATAAAAGGTATTGCTGACATTGACACACCAGAGGCAAGCTGCACAAGTCCCAGAACTGATAGAATGCTTGATATCATCCAAATGAGGGAACAGGAATTACAACTAGACAGCACCTGCTGCATTACTGATTTAGATTCTCCTCTTTTAAACCTATGGGCATAATTGGAAATTTTTATTCCATTTGTACTAAACCAAAGATTTTTGTCAAGGCACCATTTGTAGCAATGAAATTCCTATCTAATTCCAACTCCTGGCACAAATCAAATTAAAATTATACCTACAAAACAGCTACATGAAAGTACACAACTTCAAAATATCAGAGTTCTTATTATATCATATTTACACCCTATATAAAATGCCTTCTGGAGTGATTTCAAACAGGCACATCCAGTAAAAACCTCAGTAAAAGCAAAAGAACAGCAAGCTGAAAAAGGCTCTCACGTCTGTAACTGCAAGGCAGGTCTCCAAAATCACTCAATTTGTTCTTTTGAGGGAAATTGAGACTGTAGGGTCAGTTCAGCAACAGCAGGTGTGGTAGTCTCAGTTTGTACAGACCACATGCACTGTTTAACCAGGCATAGGTGAGACAAGCAGTTAAGAGGCTAAAATTGTTTCAGATATAAAAGAGCATATCTGAATTACTATATCTTCTTTCTTTTATTTCATGATCTTCTGAAGGAAGTGACTGGCAATGGGAAGAGTTCCAGTAGTTTTGCATATTTGTTTCTCAAGAGTATTCAGAAGAGAATTGCATTCTCAGACAGGTAACAAAAATAGGAACGAATATCTTACAAGGGAAGAAACTGAAGTGTTTTCAACACTTCATATTTTAAGCTGGGACAAGGCACACCACAAAGTGTTTCATGAACACAGCATGTAAGCAGAGAAATTTGTCCACATTCTTTGCTCACGCTTGCTGAGTTGTGGTGGAGAGGAAGGGAAGGTGTTGCAACAGGCTCCTGAGCTCATGTCAGAGACATTGTGCACTACTCATTACTTTATGGTGGAACCAGAAAGAGTTCTAACCAGTTGGGTCATGCTTAGCACTTCTCTTACCTCAGAAAATATTAATTTATTTTGGGCTGGTGGCCCAAAAGAATTGTTTGGCATGTGCATTTTTTTCTGTCCTTTTGAAAGAAATTTAAGAAATTGAGTGCCTTTGATACCATGGTGGTGTGACTGTCAATTAATATTGACATTAAGGTTATCTTCAAGGGAAGTTAAGCTTCCAGGTAGCACAGAAGAAAACCAACCTAGTGATGAACGCACTTTTCTTGGATGCCTGAGTTGAAAACCTTTCAGATAGAAAAGAAAGCTTCACCAAGGTCTCCTTCACCATGGGTAATAATGAGCCCTATCTCTTTTCCTCTGAATGGCTTTCAAGGAAGAGAGATCCCATAGACATTTAATTTCAAACTACACTTCATCACGGTCCTGCTGTGACCCTTCTCTGCCAGCCATAGAAAATCTCAATCAGAGACAGCGCAGCCTGGGCTGGGGCAGGATGAGCATTCCCATGTTGCTATGCTTGTCCACCTCCACCACAGCCTACACAGCCAAGGAACAGTCTGCTAAATCACATCTGCCTGTGACTTCTGTCCTAACGCTACCAGACATTAAATAATTTCTTTAAGAGATACAGTTGGCTTGGTCAAGCCAATTTATGGAGCTGCTACTACAGGCAGTTACAATTCGTTAACAACTGTGGATTAATTGGATTGCATATAAACATTTTAAAATGGCACATGCAGAAATAACTAGAATAACTAGCAACTAAAGCTGCCAGGATTTGCTTTGAGACATTTGCATTTTCCCTTTGAAATCATGTATATGTGAAGAGTACAGGCTTTACACCATACGTATGCATTCATGGCTAATGAGTGAGAAATTTTATGACTGTTGTCCAAAGTCACTTACCAGATTTGAAACAATCTCCATCCTTGGAGGAGCTGGATGAAGGGTTTGATGTACATGCCTTTTCTGGCCTTTGAAAAGAGCATTCAAAATTTCACACAAGCAGCTCTTCCACAGCATAAGTTATCTGTTATTGATTAACATTTGTGCCACACTTAGGTGAGCCTACAAGCTCTTTTCCCTGATCACTGCACACAGTGATAACAAAGAAAATACTGGTGATTAAAAACTAAGATTGGAGAGGAAAAGCAAGGTTGAGGACACCTAGCAAGTGCCTGAAACAGGAGCACAATCTGTGTTTTAAACAGCTTAAACCTGCTAAGGCCAGTATCTATCTGCACATTGAGTCCCAGAACAACCTGAGAAGCTGTTGCTGTTCCCCAATGCTTTAGTTGCAGAGATAGCTATTGATTTGTGATTTAAGAATTACCAATGCAGTATCATCTTCCTGAACCTGAAACAATTTGGGGGGAAGTCAGCAGGGTATATGGATGGCTTACCCTTCCTAAACTCCCCAGTGTGATAGTAGATTGAAAGCCTACTGGGGACTTTCTGCACTAACATGTTTTACTGAAGGTGTCCTAATCAGATGGAAAGAAACAGTAGAAGTCAAGCTTGTAAGATAAAATACAGGAGTTTTACAATGAATTAGGGCTGAGACTATCTAGCAGGTCAACAGTGCCAAAAGCAATAGGTTTACTCCTTCCCACCTCAGTCCAGGAGCTGCTTCTTACTGTCCACAGCCAGTGGAGAGCAAAACCCACAGAAAGGTGGAAGATGGAATCCTGATCCCAACACCTAGTGTTTGTCTATCACAGAGCTCACTTCATCAGCAGGAAGATTTTCTGCTTTTTTTCTAGATTTGCAAGGGATTTTCTGGATTGTTTTTTGGTTGTTTTGGGGGGGTTTTGGGGGGGGATGTTTGTTTGATTAATCACAGCATGAGTAAAGTGATAAAGCTGGTGCAGTGGAAGTCATGACCATGTGTGACAGGACTGAAGTAAGCAAATAGGCTTGCATTAGCCCTCCTTATTTGTCTGTATCCTAAATAAGGGGAAAGAGGGAGAACAAACATAACAGAAGAGATGCAAAGCACAATTATCTTTAAACAAATTTTCCTAAGTGCTAATGTAACAAAACAACACAAAAATGAAAACATGAGAACCCAAAATTAAAATTCATTACAAACTTCACAATATATTGTTTTAATTTTCATTCCAATAACAGATAACTTACTTAAAGAAAATTAGAAACTTTTTGCAAGATTGAAGTCAAGCTTACAGAAGAGTTAAAAAGGATAGTCTTACTTTTTGCTGTTTTGCTCTTTAAAGTGTTGCCATGCAACACGCATCTAATGTGCTTAGAAAAAGGGCAAGAGAGGTCTCTACAACTTGGAGATTTAGAAGGAAATTGTCACTTTCTACTCTTAAGTGACAATTTTGTAAATTCCAAACATGTCAGTAACAATCGAAAAAGTAGGGGGTAAGGGGAAAGTTGGTCGCTGGTGATGGGTAAGGCTTTGACACGCAAAGGTCTCCACACAGTTGCAAACATTTGTTAGGGAATTTAGTATAGCTGCTATAATTCACTTCTACAGAGCAATAGTAACATCTAGTGGATATGAGAGAAACTTCCACAGCAGGACCTTGTGGCTCTGCATTCACCAATGAAGACTGGAGACAGACTTAAGGAGAAAATAAGAGTATACCCTTACCCCCCTCCCCTTTTTTAAAAATATATGCATGCACCAACTCAAACAGCCCTAGTCAAATCTCACTGCCATCTTACCAAATTTAAATGGGATACTTTGCAATTTCTGCTGATGAGAGGGGCAAACTAACTACCTCCACACAAAATAACTTTTCATATGTTAAAGTACTGAGTAATTAACTTGGACTGACTGTTAAAATAAGTATTCATTAAAAGTCACAGAAAGTGTTTTGATTCCCATCTGAAGAAGGGTAGAAAAAAGTATGACAAGAATTGAAGACATGGAAGATGACATTCATGTATTAATAAATTATACAGGAATTTCTAAAACAGTTGTAACTTTTAAAATCCTACAGTCAAAGCTGTATCTTTATTTAGATGCCATTTATTTTGCATACTGTAGTCCTGGTTTCAGTTGGGAGAGAGTTAACTTTCTTCCTAGTAGCTGGTGCAGTGCTGTGTTTTATTTTTACGCTGAGAATAATGTTGATAACACACTGATGTTTTAGTTATTGTTATGTATCACTTACCCTAATCAAGGACTTTTCAGTTTCTCATGCTCTGCCAGCGAGAAGGATGGAGGGGCACAAGAAACTGGGAGGGGGCACAGCCAGGACAGCTGACCTAAACTGGCCAAAAGGGTATTCCATGCCATAGTGTGTTATGCCCAGTATATAAACTGGGGGAGTTAGCTGGGAGGGGATGGGCTGGTTATTGGTCAGAGAGTGGTGAGCAGTTGTATTGTGCATCACTTGTCTGTCTTGGGTTTTTTTGCGCTCTCCT
>JAVHNF010102278.1:11853-23704 GCA_034783455.1 Micropsitta finschii | reverse complement strand
CTCAGCCTATCTTCATATGGGAGGTGCTCCAGTCCCCTGATCATCCTCGTGGCCCTCCTCTGGACTTGTTCCAACAGACAAAATTATGTAGGGGTCTAATCTTGCTTTAAAATCTCTTCCGTCTTGGAGGTCTGCCTAACTGAAAAATCTTAGATGGCAAGTATCTTCAGATGACTCAAACTATAACACGATTAACAGAGAAATGGCCTTTGTTTCAGAGGAAGCCTAACGTACAGTAAATGCATCTGAACTATCAAGGCGTGAATTCTCCTAGCAGTAGATGCTTTCCTCTTAAGTCCCTTATGCTTGCTGCTTCTGGAATAAGCAAATATCTACTTTTTTTTCCCTATAATTTTTTCTGGAGTATAATCTTTCTAGTAGAGCTTTGATGAGGAAGAGTGTCAAGCTCTTCCCACAGTGCTACAGGGACTCATGTAAAGAACTGATTTAAGCACGTATTTCCATTTCAAAGAAGTGTTCAAGAAATACTCTGATTTTATCTGATCTTTGCATTGAGCCTCTTCTGAATTTGTCAGTGGTTATCAAGACAACTAGATTTTTCTCTTTTTTTACTTTATTTTGTCACTTTTCAAACAGTCTTTGAATTAATTTCTCTTTGATTTGGTTTCTCCTACATGCAGTGTTTGATACTTTTTAAGTTTCTATAAAACATTTGCATTTTATACAAAATGATACATTTTTAATTGATATATTGTCATTGTGTTCTAGTCATCTCCCACACTGGCCACCAGACTGCTAGAAGTCAGCTGTGTTCCATGATCAATACAGTAAAAAATTTTACAAGTAAAATTATTATCTCTTTCTCCTTTCCCATTCCACAATGCTTATTATATATCTACTTTTCACACCACAGATACATTTCAAAAAGCCTATGAGAAAGGCTTGAGACAGCTTAGTTTCAAACAGTGTTCTGTTTATTGCTTTGTATATTAACTCATAGATTCTAGTGTGTTGCTTTTTTTTGCTTTCTTTTTTTTTGTTTTGTTTTGTTTGGGTTTTTTGTTTTGTTTTGTTTTGTTTTTTTTGTTTCTTTTTTTAACACAGCTATTGCTGTAATGACACTGGGAAAATATGTCTGTTTATTGTAGACCAAATAGTTTCCTTAAAACATTCTAAACACATGCAAAAGTTCATGATGCATAATGATTTCAGTATTTCTTTTAGGTAGGTGTTCTGTATTTCAGAGGATCCATATGTGCTACAAACAGTGAACAATCAGGAACACTCACTGATTATGATATGATTTTTTTTGGCAGTCTCTTTCTGTTGCTCTGACAGAATTTGTGGTGATGCATTAGTCATTTGCATAGAAAAGATCTTGGTCCGTGACAGTCATTTATTGGTGGTGCCATCTGCACTTTTTGTGAGTAGATTCTCAGATGAAAAAGTGTATTCGGTTCATTGGTACTTATAAAATTTGGATGCAGTCCTAGTCCTTTTCAGCTAACACTGAAAAAAATAAATAAAAAGCATAACTTGCTTTCTTGTTATGAATTAAAGCTTAAGAATTAATTACAAGGACTGAAATAAAAATTCAGTTGAATCACAAAATAGCTCACAAAGACCCTGGGTTTTTCACTTTATTTCAAGGCACTTAGGTTGCTGTAATATATATTTCCACATGTATTTTCAAAATGCCCATCATTCTTCCTGAAGCTATTAATGTAAATTGTCTTGTGCAAAGCCCCAGTAGTAACAACAGCAAAACTATAGTTCCTCCCACTGCAGTCTTATTATTTGTATGATCATTTTGTACATATTTTAGGACAAATTTAGTGCTCAATAAGAAAATATTCTTCTGAGTGCGTGTGTCTGCAAGTAGAAAGAATTATACTCAGTTCAATTACTGGTAGAACAAATTCCATAACCGAGTATTCTTCTCTGTGACTGCTCTGATCTTATTAAGTACACTCTAGAGGATGTAAATTTAAGAAGCATCATCTGTTGCTGTTGCCATGATAAGACTTATGGAGTTTGCAGATCGTTGAATTAATTAGGCTCAGGCTCATGCAGTGCTTTTTAGATTAGTGATCATGTACTGAATCCAGAACTAGAGGGAAAAAAAAATCTTACGCTTTCAGGCTGATTTACAGAAAAACTTACAATCCTGTTTATGAAAAACAGAACATTAAAGATCCAATCTTAGCAGAACACCTTACCTCAGAATAAACTGCACACTGCCTATTGCCACATGCAAATTCAAGGATACACTGATGTTCAGACATTTAAATGAAGAGCAGAGCACAAAATTTTGGCTACAGTGAAACAAAACAGAACTCTCTTTGACCTAATTGGATTGGCATTCCTACCATGGATATTAAGGCAAGGCAAATTTAATGTTCTGAAAATGTGAAAAAATTCAAGCACCATTTTCTATCAGTAATTAATATGCTGCACCAAGGCATATAGGTACACCTACTCAGCAGGATTTTTGCTATGGCCATAGAGTGAAATAGTAACTCTTGAGAGTTAAAAAGCAAAGATTCAGGAGTATCTTCTCCATTCAGATTCATCCAGACAAATGTATTTCTTCTGTTTCCATTAGTTTTTCTGATGCACATTACACAGTGACTAATAAAATAATTTCTCAGCTAAGATGTAGCATTCATGACTGATACTCATACCCAAACTCCAAAAGAGTTACCTGTTCTTCCCATCTGACAAAGGACACTTAGTAATACCATCTTCAGTTCTAAGGATGATGTTGTGAAACTACTAAAACTACAACTTTCTTGCACTGCAAAATAAGAAAACTTTGCCTGAGATATCATAGGCAAATGATGAGATATCTAACAATTTAGATTATAATTTCAAGATATTCCTTACAAATACTTAAGAGCTTATTCTATAATTCTTTGCTATTTTATTTTTAAAAATAAATTTCAAGCTATATGTATTTTTGTTTCAAAGTTTTAGAATATAAAAACTTGATGAATATTTATGAAAATTTCAATCTAAAAAATAATATTCAAGAATGTATTTTGTACTCTAGTTTAGCTATGACTTATTTTTAAATTAGTCATTTAATATGGGGTAGAAAAGTTAAATTAGGTAGATGTCTACTTCTGGTCAATAGACTAGAGGGAACTGAGAAAAAAGTGATTTAATTCTTATTTTTCTACATTTTGTATGTATTTCAAACAAGTTTTAAAAGGCTATACTGAACAGCAATGTATTTTGAAACAACTATTCCCTGAACAGTAAATAACTAAGGCAAAATATGTTTCCTTCATCAAAACACCTTCCAAACTACAAAAAAATATTAAGAACCATGATAGCTGCTCTCCATTTCTGCCACTTACTTGGGTTTAAAAAAAAAACAAACCACTTAACAAGTAATTTTCTTTTTTCCTTTGCAGGACTCTGTTTAATCATCCACACCATAAATATAACGTACATGTGGAAAGTACAATCTTCAGTTAGTGCTGTAATTTCAATGAATACTTCTAAAGCATTCCAGGATCCTAAGAAGGAGGGCCTCATATAAGTATAGAAAACTAGTAGATGTCTTGCTTTCTTCTGCAAACAACAATGCTTAATTGCTCTTCCAAATATGCCTCTCCAAGGGAACACAAGACATGTTGGAAGAACACAAGGGGGACTCGCTATTGTAGAATGCTCTAACAGGCTTTAAGTAAAGGGGCAATAATGGCTGAATTCACTCGAGAGAGGAGGGCAAATTAATACAGAAAAAATGACAGAATGCCATTCCGTCACATCCTTCCCTTTTGTCTGAGGCAGAATTACAGGAACTAACAGCAACAAGGGGTCTTAGTGACAAACCAGTATCAGAATGTTCCAATTTATTAGATTACGCATTACCCATTAGGATATCTTTAACCTGCACAAATTTTGCAGCTGCATTGAAAAGGAATCAAACTTTTAAATGAAAATTATATCATGATTTTTAAATATATCTATAATTTTATTTAATATTCGGGGGAAAGGGAAGATTATAGAATAAATTATAGCGTTATAAATTTCAACTTACTTATACAACAAGTTTTTCCAGTGGATATTATAACACTAAAATTACAGCACAGAGACATTATCAATGCATACAAACATGAGTCAAAATAGAACCATATTGGGCAGTATAAAGCTTTGGAACATTCAACTAATGATAATGAAAACTAGCTTATAAAAATTCAAACAGCATTTTGTGAAACTATTATAAAGCTAGAAGCTTGGGAATTAGACAGAGTACCCACACAGCAGGAGAGTACAAATGAACACCTACGCAGATGGCTGCTATAAGAACTGAACAACCACCATTCTATATAATAGAAAGAAGCAAAATGAAGTGCCGATTGTAAGTGGTGCTTAACTTTATTAAGCTAAGAGAACACTATTACTGAAAGTCTGTATCTGACAAAGGGAAATTACTTTGTTGTAATCACGTTCATGAGCTGTCTTGTGCAGTCAAAGGCCTGCCATTCATTTAAATTAAACTGTAGCCTTTAAAGTGTTAATTAGATGTTACAGCCAGATGCAATATTTAAGAACCTTTAAGTTTCAACCATTTTTCTTGAAACATTCTCACATGTTTGTAACAGAACAACAGGCTTGGTTTTGTGACAATATCAAAAGACTAACTTACCATATATATTCCTTTTGTGGTCTTGGATAACTCTTCCATATACATTAATGAGTACACACAATAAATACCTCTTTGAAAGGTATATTTCTGAAGCTATATTAGAAGACAAAACTGGGCTGTACAATATTTTTTTAAATTATTTTTAAGACAGTTTTCCAGAGGTTAGAAAATACCTAATTGTGAAAATCTGCTTTTGTAGCTTTCCTTTACCTCAGTGTTCAATATGC
The DNA here is from genome assembly GCA_034783455.1 of Micropsitta finschii. Lineage (NCBI taxonomy): Eukaryota > Metazoa > Chordata > Aves > Psittaciformes > Psittacidae > Micropsitta > Micropsitta finschii. Next base: position 18,856 of record JAVHNF010102278.1, on the reverse strand, counting down.
TTGAAATATTTCCAACTTACATGGACAAATTCAGTAGGACCAATTGTAGTATGATGGCACCAACTGTTTATGAAAACAAAACTATTAAGCTGACAAAAGCATGTTCAGACAGCAGTATTGATACTAGTGTGAAGTACAAATTGAACCCTTCCACCCACTCAGGAACACTAATCAGAATAAGATTTGTGATACAGAATGGTAAAGCTCAGGGAGTGATGAAGTCAATAAATGAGGAAAAGTTTTAGCATGGAACAATCATCTGCATTCGCTATGCTCAGATTTACATCGTCAAAACACTGACTTGACTACAAATTCTATTGTCCACCAAACTTAATTTCAAAGGTTCTGAGCACTTGCTCTTCCTACTGATTTAAACTTGAGCATGGCTCAGCACTCTAAAAAATAAAAATTTCCCATTGCCATGGCAACATTCATATAATGAAAAAAAAATAAAAAAAATACCAACAAAATGAAAACAATTCTACGTCCAAACTCAAAAAGTGGCTATTATTTTACAAGACTGATTTTGGAAACAGAGAACATAAACTTCATAGTCTGTTGTGTTTTGAACTCTCAGTTTTCATGTCTAGTATTTTTTCTCCTCAAAATTATATTACAGTAAACTTTGTATTCCTACCCATTCCCAGCTGATCCAGGTTAGAAGCACTGTGTAATTACATGGATATTTTGGGTGAGGTAGCAACGCTAAAAACAGGAAACACATGGTACCCTAATGTAATTCTGTAGTTCTACTATGTCTTGTAACAATACAAACAGAAAATGGAAAAGAAAAAAAGAGCAAAACCAAAACCACCACACAAACAAACAAACAAGAAAAAAACAACCAACAAACAACCCACAAAAATTATGAAGAAAACACTGAAGAAAACTTCCATTTCATTGATTGTTTTTGCAAGAATAAAATTACACATCTCAACCAGACAGTAATTGGGATTGGCCTCTCTCTCTTAACACAGTATTCATTCTTCTCCTTCAGGCAACTACTTCCTAGCAGTATTATAAGGAAAGCCAGGGTAGTTCTGGACTGATTCCTATGTCTCTATTGTCCCTATATCCTCTCTCTGAATTACCTTATTATAACACAAAGTGAAATAAATCTCATCTGCGTCAGGCATCCATAAAGCATCTAGGTGTTTTGCCAGACTTCCATGTCCATATCAGTCACGTTATTGTGGACCTTTTACCTTGTAAGATCTGATCCATGTGATGTGGCCTACAGTTACTCAGTAGAATTAAAATAGAGAGCTAACTTTAGTCCATGCATTTTAAGTATATGTAATTATAGCACAAACACTAGTTTACTGTCATTCCCTTTCTACACCTCATGCTGATGTTTCCATAAAAGCAGTGCTGATTTGTTAATCAAATAGTTAATCTGGTCTTAAATCCATGGTCCTGATAGTGCTTTCATTTAAATAAACTCACAAAAAGACATTGTCAATACTATAATATTTGTCAGACAAAAAAAAAAAATAACAAAAATTAGCCGTTCAGAAATGTAGTTTTCTTCTCTTTTTAGTTCCTTATTTTTAGAGATGATAAAATATTATGCCTCAAAGAAAGCTGATCACTTGGGTTAGCTACAAATTCTGCTCTTATGAAAGCACTGCTGATACTTTTGGTAGAAATAATATATTTTCCTTCTTCCTATTTAATGAATCTCATTCTTTCTTCCCCCTCAATTTTTCTCCAGAAAAGAGCTTAGAGGAACAGAGAATTCAGCAATAATTCCAGTACATGTTAGTGCTTGAATATTGTCACTTCTATATAAAGCAAATATTAGCCTTTTAAAGGAGTCATATTTCAAGGATCAGGTGGGAAGCACAGAAGTGTTGGATGCACCTCACTGCACTGCTGTTCATCCTCAACACTTTGCACAATGTGAGAATGTTTAATAATTCCAACCCACCCTACAGATAAGAATCTCTGGTGTCACATCATAACCAACAGTTCTTGTATAAGATTTGTAGTAAAACAATATTCCAGCTGTAGCTTTCATTTACAGAAATAAAACATCAGAATGGAAGGGAGGTGTGGGGTTTAGAAGATAAACATTTTAGTCTTTTAGCACCATTTATAGAAATTACAGGGAAGCTATAAAAAATGAATATTGAAAAATAAGGAAAAAAAGAGCAATTAGACTGTAGACTGTTTTTAAAAATTATCCAGTATTAACTGGATATTTAACTTCTAAAGACATCCAATGCAAGCACATCACCAAATAACATCTTTCCTAAATAAAGTGTGTGGCAACTGTGGGGCAGGCTGTCCTATTTTTCTCCCATTAATCATTAGAAACTTCACATGCAGGAAAAGTCCCAGGGGATATTTCTGGCTGGAAAAAAGATCCTCCCTCCTCAATTTTAATCAGTCCATCCCATCTGTAATGGGTTTAGAAATTGTTAATGACATAAAGTGACAGTCGAAGGGCTTTTTGTTCTGTCAGTATAGGGTTTCTTGTGAGCTCTCTAACAAAGTACTACATATAGTTCTCAAAGCTTCTGGAAAATGATCTGGATTACAGCAGAATAAATTTGATATGCTAGCAATCACAATCAGGGACTAAAAAGAAAGGCTTCCTTAATGCTGTTCTTTCAACTATAATTGTACTAAGACAAATCTAGCTGTGATACAAACCATGTAAGAGGGTTAACTAACACTTAGAATACAGGTCTACATTATAGAATATGTAAAATATACAAGTATCTGAATAAGGTGCTAAGAATAGGAACTCAAACAAGCCTTTCATTAATTTTATTAGATTCTGAATGCAGCTATAATTATAAAACCTAGCACTTATGCATAAGGACAAAGTGGAATAGTTTTCCGTTAAATTTACAATGTAGATTGGAAATCTGTGTGAGTGTGTATCTACCTACTTAGAAAGCATTTACAATATTCAAAGATAAATGTTGATCCAGACTTCAAAGACTTTCTTTAATCAAAAGTTTCTGTTTGCTAGACAGCAATGCATAATTTGACTCTATTGTTATTCAAAACCATTTTCATTCTATTTCATTCTAAACACAGAAAATTAATCTCCCCAGATCTCACAACGTTGCATTGAATTCAATTATTTCATATGGCAGACTGAGGGTTTAGTTTAAACTAGCAAAAGTTTAAACCATTTCGATTTGAAACATAATACAAAACTAAAACTCTACTAGAAGACCAGGATACTTAAGAGTACTTTTAGTGGTATATAAACCAAGTAGATCAGATTCTGATATCTTCCAATAAAAAAAAAAAATCCCTCCTCTTTAGCTGATTAGAAGTAATGAAATTTTTGCATGAGGGAACTCATGATCTAGACAGCTGTTCATGCCTTAATAATGTATGCATATTTGTGAATGTGGAATCGTGTTGGAGTAGGTTAATAATGCATACAGAAATGGAAATTTGCCAGGGTTTGTTTTGGGTTTTTTTTAAGGCAAATTTTACTCTTCTATAGCTAAACATTCTCCTTCCTATTGTTTTCTCAGTTTTCAGCAAATTCATGTCACCAGTGTGTCAGAGAAATTGACATTTCAAAGACTGATGTACATGTTAGGCTGCACTGAAGTGCATTTCTCTGGAGAAATGCTGCATCCTTCTCATCTGTTGATAGCCAAGATTTTGTAAAAAGATACCTGTAAATGATCTCTGAAAATCTATATACTTCTGTATTTGCTTCCCAATTTTCTTCTCATGGAAATATCCTGTCATATTGCAATGTAAAATAGGAAATATTAAAATATTTATTCCTGAAAAATTGCATGCAGCATGAGCGTGCTACTGGATGAGCTGACAGAATGTACTGTGGCCACGTGGCCTTTGGTACTGTGACACTGACATCTGAAATTCAAACAGGGAAACTTTTCCAGGCACAGCATACTCCTCACCTTATAGTTAAACATCATCATCTTCAGGCAGTGATATCCTGATAATTTTTAATTGTGTCATACAGATGTTGTCTTCAGTGAAAATAGTGTTTTAAATACTTAGTAGATGCCAAACATCATAATTAATATCTTGAAAGATATCACCATATTGCTTTTAAACTTCATATTCAACTACAAAATATCAGCCTAATCTAGAGTGTTACAATAATAACCTATGAATGATAGGCTTATCATGAAACTTTTCTGTCTGTTTACTCCACAAGCTTTTGCAGCTTATGTCCAAGCTCAAGTTGTGATAAGTGTTCTTCAGCTCCTCCTCAATGCCCTGGGTTTGCATAGATCTTTCAATTATCATTATAAATCAGCTAGAAAAGGTATTTTCTCAGCTGAAGTCACAAGCCACCTCTCACTACAAAAGAATATGCATTAGTACTATTGGTGGTGGTGGTAAGGATTATGAGCAAATTTAGGATCATTTCTTGTGTCAGCCTCCTCTTGCAAAGTCCAGTTTCTCTTTATTCTCCCTTTATTCTTTCTTCTCTTCATGTCTTTGTCACTTGGTGTTGTTTAGTCTGGAAAAAAGAAGGCTCAGAGGGGAACCTTATCGAGTGATCATCCCCCTGTACTCGGCGCTGGTGAGGCCACACCTCAAATACTGTGTTCGGTTCTGGGCCTCTCACTACAAGAGAGACATTGAGATGCTGAAGCAGGTCCAGGATAAAGCAACAAGGCTGGTGAAGGTTCTGGAGCACCAGTCTTATGAGGAACAGCGGAGGGACCTGCAAGGGTTTAGTCTGGAGAAGAGAAGGCTTGGGGTGACCTTATCACTCTGTGACTACCTGAAAGGAGGTTGTAGTGAGGTGGAGTTGGTCTCTTCTCCTAAGTAACAAGCAATAGCACAAGAGGTAACTGACTCAAGCTGTGCCAGGGAACGTTTAGATCAGATATTCGGATTTCTTCACCAAGAAGTGGAAGATGCTTCCCAGGGCAGTGGTGGAATCATCATCCCTGGAAGTGTTCAAAAACCATGTAGATGAGGCCCCCAGTGATATGCTTTAGTTGTAGTCTTGGCAGTCCTAAGGTAAGGGTAGGGCTTGATAATCTTAAAGGTGTTTTCCAGCCTAGCTGGTTCCATGATTCTATACAGTTCTTAAGTGTAACTGTGATTTCCACCAAATTCTTGAGACTCAAACTTTGGCTTCCACCCACAAGATTTCAGCTTTCTTACTGTGTACTAAATCCTTGGCACGTGTCTGAAACTCCCTATAAATTATGTATACCTGAATAAATCATACTGCTTTTCTTCTCAGTGACATCTTTTATCTATATTTTATCCCCCTCTATTATTAACATTTCTGCCAAGTAAATTCCTGTTGGAAGGTAAAAACATTGTTCTCATGCCATTAAATTTGCTCACCCAGGTGACCTTCCTGGCCAAACTCTCAAACCTTTACCTTCACTCTTACTTTCTTAGTATAACGGAGGTTGTGTGTTCTCATTTCTAATCATTCCTTCAGAAACATTCTTTGATGCCTCCTCCCATTCCAGACTCCCTCTTTCAGTATATTTCTTCTACTACTTTGCTCTCAATCAGCAATTTTTCACTCTTTGCATCTTACTCCTTATGTCAGGATCTCACAGTCCTAGCTGTTGACTAAACACCTGCCCACATCCAGCATTGTGACCTACCTTCTCAATCTCTCATGAAGGAGTAGCTGGCACTTTAAATTAGCATGATCAAAACAGATATTTTGATTTTCACGTTAAGCCTTCCCGCTTACTAAATTCTCTATCAACACCCAGACCATCCTTCAACTTGATGGTAAGCAGCCTCAAGATTTGTATATGTCAACTTTATTCATAGGAAATTCTGTTAAATTTTAAAAGTGGCACTGACTCTTAAATCACAAGTCTTCTGTGGTAGCCACAGAAATATTTCTGCTTCACAGTAGTTAAATATTGTGAAGTGAGACCTCATTTTTTTTTTGTAAGCTTTGTTCAGTTCATTACATTGCCCTCCCACCCTCCTGGTTGCTATCCGGCTTGCTTTTCAACCTACCATGTCCTTTTCAATATCCAGGGTTTAAACTCCTTAAGTCAGAGAATATCTTACTATTTTATCACAAAATAGTTTACTACAATGGGAACATTTTTATATAAGATTCTGTGCAACAGTACAAATTAAAAAAAAAATAAAATTGTGTCAACTAGGTTCCTTATCTAGAGTGCTAATGACGCTTTTAAAATTAACTTGGGAACAATTTGAAAATTGGCTAATGCTAATATAAAGACAAAATGAAAGAGTTCTACAGGGCAGCTCTTAGTGGACGGAAGAAACACAAATCATACAGACTCTCCTGATTTATGGTAAGCCCTATTTTGAAAATTTCAACAGTGCTTGTCGAACTGGCCCTCAGCAAAAGGCACTATTTCATCCTCAGGGTTCTTGTGACATGCTTTGTGGTGACCTCCTACTCAGATCTGTGAAAGAAATGCAAAAGATGTTAATATTTTATCTTTCTTTCTGTATGACAGTGACATTTTATGCTAATTTCATCTGCTCCTTGAGCATTCAGAGCCAAAACATTCTGTGGGAGGCAGAATGATGTCATTTTAGTCATAGCATAATTTTTCAGCTTCCAGAACAAGACATATTGTGGCATATTCTTCAGTACTTTTTAAAAGTAGTGAAATATAAACTTAAGGTGATATATTTATGCATGAGGGGGTTACACTGCCTTTTTCAGCACTTAGAGCTAAATAGCAGGTTTAAAGTGACATCATTCCTCCTCCACCAAATATTTTTGCTTTGAGGATTAAGGACACAAAATAACCTTGACCAAGTAATACAATTTTCTATTATTGTAGAATCATAAATTCATAGAATAGTTAGAGTTGGAAAGGACCTTAAGATCATCTAGTTGAAGCCTCCCGCTATGGGCAGGGACACCTCACACTAAACCATGCCACCAAAGGCTCTGTCCAACTTGGTCTTGAACACCACCAGGGATGGAACATTCACAGCTTCCCTGGGCAACACATTCCAGTGCCTCACCACCCTTACAGTAAAGAATTTCTTCCTTAGATCCAATCTAAACTTC
>JAVHNF010102255.1:0-10778 GCA_034783455.1 Micropsitta finschii | reverse complement strand
GCTCCATCCCTGGCAGTGTTCAAGGCCAGGCTGGACAGAGCCTTGGGTGGAATGGTTTAGTGTGAGGTGTCCCTGCCTATGGCAGGGGGTGGAACTAGATGATCTTAAGGTCCTTTCAAACCCTAATTATTCTATGATTCTATAATTCTATAAAGTCAATCAAGTTTACTGAATTTTGTCTTTAGTGATAATTTCATCTCAAAGAGGCTTTTTTGGGGGGGGAATGACAAAATCCTTTTGACTAACATAAGCCTTTTGTTAGGGTTTCGTTAATGTTAAAAGGAGAGGAAGCCCCTCCACCAGACTTCAACTGAATGAAGAGTCCATAAAGTCTTCTGCTTGTCTTAGTTCCCCTGTGCTGTTCTGTAGCTGAGTGCTGAGGATTCACGTGTCCTAAAGACTGGTATCTCCAACACTACCTCCTGGCCTAACAAATCTCAATCTTCACACTCTGAGCTCCGTTCTTTGAGGTCCTGGAAGACCGCAGGTGTTCGTATCCTATCCTGCTGCCTTCTAAACACTCAAAATCACTCTTTCTTTTTTTCTTCACGCTTACCTATCTATCTTCTCCTCCTGATCTCAGTGCTGGGAATCAAGGGATATGGTAACCTACTCCAAGCAGCCCTTGCAGGTGTTGTTTTCAATGTGAGAATCCCTTTCTTTCAGCGCACAAACTTCAACATGTCAACAAGTATTTTAGGACTGTCTTTTCTCTAATTCCCTATTCAGGCAGCCAAGCAGGACTTAGCAGATCTTTGTGACAATCATTTCCTTCTGTTCATGAGCTTTGAATGAAGATACTTCTCAAGCTCTCACAGGTCTTGCACAAGTCTTGCACATTTTCATCACAGCCTTTGAAGGTGTATCAGACAGGTAACACCAAATACCACTATTAGTGTGAAAACTCAACATAGCCTGCCAAAAGTGAGCTGGTTGTCCAAGCATCCCAAATATACATATCTATATCTCAATGTTGGTGAACTCCATGGCATTTTCTCATTCTGTGAGGTCCAGAAAGGAGCTGAGGACTAGCCACCACACTTTACCCTGCTGTAGAGCCTAGAAGAGCTGTGGTGACCCGAGGGCTGTAGTGGAGATCATTAAGCCCAGTTCCAGAGTCACTTCATGCTCCTTCCATATCTTTTTCCTGGCTCTCAGGAAAAGTGGAGAGATGGTTTACTTTCTCTTAAACCCCTTTATTCTACCAGCCCTCTGCACATATGAAATAGTTTACAGAAGCAGGTTTGAGGAGGCCAGCTAGCTAGGGTAGCTGGGCGGTAGCAGTGTCTTGACTGGGATGGAGAGTGTGTAGGGAGCTCCCTCTATTGATTTTCCAAGCCTCATGAGAAAGGCTGGGTTTTCTTGTCCTTCACTGGGGAGAAGCATGAAGCTTTGTGTGAATCCCTCGCTAACAATACTCATTTGGTGTTATGGCTTCTTAGGCACTGGGATGCAGTCATACCACCTAATTATTGACATCTTGAAGTCAGGTGTCTAATCTAGTTGCTTGAGCTCAGTGGACAGAAATGGCTGTCTCCAGGTTGACTCATCTAAGCTGTCTTAGGCATTTATTTTACAAAAGGTTGCCCTTTAGGAGAAAGTGTCCTCTGTATTGGTTGTAGGCTGGATGTTGAGTTTTTAGGCAGTCAGAGAAGTTGGATCCCACAGCAGAAAACTTTCTGACTGACCTCTTAAATAAGAATATTTCTTGACTTCTTGGTTGCTTTGTCTAACATTAAAGAAAATCTACTTGCAGTAACAGACTTTGATAATTAAAGGACTTTTCAGTCAATATGTTAAATGTTTATTTAGAAAGTATGGTCCTGCTCAGTTTAGTTGTTGGCATCACTCATTAAACTACAGTATGTTTCTCTTAGTATTTTTGCTATAAACTATTTGAGTTTTAAAATTCTGCTTAACACCTCTGTCTGCAGGGTGCACCACTCCTGTGGAAATGCAAAAGCTATATAGTTAGCTCACAACTTCAGATGTCAACTTTGAGTCAAATACGTTTTTTCTGGATACAGGTTAGAGAGAAAGAGATTCATTACCTTGCCAGAGTAAAATGAGAAGGTAAAAAAGAGTATGAGGCACTCAGAAACTATGGGAATAGAGAACCAGTGAGTGCCAGCAGAAGGAAATAAATTACATAACGTTTGCTAATGAGGTAACTGCTGCTGTACTCTAATGGCAAAACAAATGACAAATATTCTATTAAAAGATGAGCTATTATTGCTGATGGACATCATGTTGTCGGAGCAATCCCAGGCACAGCTACAGGTTGGGCAGAGAAGAGATTCAGAGCAGCCCTGAGGAGCAGGACTTGGGGGTGTTGGTCAATGAGAAAATGAACATGGAATGGTTTAGTGTGAGGTGTCCCTGCCCATGGCAGGGGGTTGGAACTAGGTGATCTTAAGGTCCTTTCCAACCCTAACTATTCTATGATTCTATATATCACATAGAGAATAAATAACTCCATTTATAGAGCATGTTATTGTTAATGGGGTTAGAAATTGCTGGTGCAAATCATATCTCCATAGGGTATCATTGCATATCATTGTATCTGTGAGGGAATTTAAGTACAGCTTTAAGACAAGGAGAGTAAGGTATCTGTGTTTGAAAAAAGCAAGCTGGCCTATCATAATCACAGGGGATTTTTTTTTTTTGGTTGTTTGTTTTGGTTTAGTTTTTTTGTTATTGTTGTGTTTTGTTTTGGTTTTTTTTAATTTTTGTTACTTTTTGTTTAATGCTGCTTTCAAATATGGTCTCCCTTGTGTCATCTGGAGGTATTGTCCCAGTTATAAATGGCATCATCAAAACTTTGTGTAGCATGTGGAATTTGTGGGTTTTTTTTAGGAAATGTCTCATTTATCCATTTACCCCACTCTTTTAGGCCTCTGCAAAGCTTAGCATGGTTGATCATGAAATCTTTTTGTGTCATATGAGCTGGATGGCAGGAGTCCAGATTACTGTACTGGTCTGAGCTCTTCCTGAAGTGATGCATTCAACAGTCAGTGATGATCAGCTGCATGCCTACCCTACTTAATGTCTGGAAACCCACAAAAATCAATTTCCTTATGTCCTTTTCTAGCAATGGAATAAAACCACACTGGCAGCTGGACTCAGAGGCTAGCAATTTACGGATAGTGCCTGTTTGTCAGTATTCATTACCATGTATGTACCTATAGCTAGATTATGTAATGTTAATAAGGAAAAAAGTCCTCAGTATTTAGGAAATGCTATGTTGTATAAAATGCTGTAGTTCTTCCTTGCAATAAGAGGGATTATGAGTTGCTTTGCCACACAAGTTTGTGCTAAGGTCAGTATTTTGGTCCTCATTTCCAAAATATATCATCACTAGGGCCCAGTTTATCCAAAATATTGCTTAAATCTCTCTGAAATGAAGAAGACCATGTAATCATAGAATCTGAGAGTCACTGAGGTTGCAAGGCATATCTGGAGATTGCCTAGTCTAAGTCCCGTTCTCAAGCAGGATGAGATACAGTAGGTTGCTTAGGGCCCTGTCCACTAACGTTTTAAGTGTTTCCAAGTATGGAGGCTCTCAGAAGACTCCATCTTCTTTACTCCCTCTCATCAGGTACTGATACACATTGAACTTTCTCTTCTCCAAGCTGAGCAGTCTGAGCTTTCTTAGTTTCTCCTTGTATGCCAGATGCTCCAATCACTTCACCATTTTTGTGGCCATTTGCTGAACTTGCTCTGGTATATCCATGTCCCTATACTGGGGAGCCCAGAGCTGGACACAGTGCTCCACATGTGTCTCACCAGTGCTGAGTAGAGGGGAAGTCCACTTCCCTTTTGTTCGTCACAGTGGAACTTCTTGTTACAACTATATAGCTATTTTTGCAAAGAAACTTCGTCAGTTCCAAGAGAAATTTAATATTTAACACCTACACACTGCAAACAATAAAATCCTCTAGAAAACAAGGTGCTATACCCATTTTCATCCTCACAGAGGCAATGAGAGAACAAATGCATAATACAAGAACAGTGCACAATTTGTAATGTACTACTGGCAGGCAGGAGAGTACTATGAGGATAACTGTAGTGTAAAAGCATGCATGGCACACAGATGCGTAGTTTAATTCTTTTTTATTTTATATTAGCAATGCAGAACAAGTTGTTTCTGACATTTTTAATTTAAACTTACGAAATATTTTTGGATACTCTGAAACTACTTTTCTGAATTGGGTGAAATAATAAACATTCTGTGTTCAATTTTAAGAGGCTGTTTACAGCTGTTTGTTTCAACTGTTTCCCCATCCCTTGTAAGAGTTGACGAACAGCCTATTTTGCACATGGTAGTAAGATACAGTCATTTTTATTGTGATAGAATTTAAATTTACAATATTATTTCTTTACATGCTAAGATCTATTTTTAATATTTTACTTTATTTAAAAAAAACTTAGTGAAAGTTTTTTAAAGTACTGCAGAGACTGCAAGTCGAATCAAGTGATTAATTAAGAAATTAATCAAACTGCAGGTGTAGCAGCTAGCTTGTAACTGACTGACAGGTTCATAATCTTTAAAATAATAGTTTTCTAAGGCATAAAAGGCTTTCCTTTTACAGTGGCCTCATTAATTTAATCCTAGTAAATATACTCCTATGTCCTTTTCAGGAATTTGTCTTTATATTGCTTATCATTTACATTCCTTCATTTGAAATAGCTCTGTTCAAATAATATAAAGTCACAATTAAAGAGAGTATGACATCTGGGACAGTAAATGAAATATATAGGCTCTACTAGAATTCTTGGCAGCTATTTTGAAGATAAAATTTGAAGGGGAGGGATAGAGCTTTGAACATTCTGGGTGCATGGCAGCTGGATGGAGATGGATCTGTGGCATTTAGTAGATGGAATGAACACAAGATGTCACCCTAGCTGTGAGAGAACTCTAACACAAAAATGCCATTAGTTGAAGAGGGAAGAGAATGAAGGCTTGAGGTTACATTTTCTTCAGTTATCCATCACATGTATTCCTTCATTTACCATGGTACATCATTTCACCGTAAAAAGCACCTTCCTGAGTATTTCTAATTCAATTCTATTGTGCCATCTATGTTTTGGGTTTTGTTTGTTTTGTTTTAATTGTTGTTTTAAAGCCGCTTCCAGAAATTTGAAGTCAGATTTTACTTGTTTGAATAGTAAATGTTTCTTATCCTGTTAGTGAAAAAAGACAGCGGAGAACAGATTGCAATATTTTTCTGAGTTTTCTTCAGTCTCATTCATTTTCATACATTTACCTGGAAGTCTCAAAGCTTACAGAAGGATGCAGTGGCAATTGACATTATTAGTATGCTCCTGCATGCATAGTTTTACACTGCTTTTCTGATTTACATAATTCTGCATGTCCTTAAACCTAGTGTAAGCTACTCTTACTTCTAAGACCTGTTTAGGTTGCCATTTAAAGGAGTTTAAATATTCTTAAGAATGAGAATGGCTAATACTTTGTCTGTTATGTAATATTGCTTTTTCTGATTGAAACTCTGTGCGAGCTTGGACAGTTCCTTCTTTCTCCATTAGAGAATGCTCAGTAGTTTGTCTGTGAGCTATTGCAGTTCAAGCCTTTATAAACTGTGTCAAGCTGTGATAGTTGCAATTATTGCACATGTTGGCTTAACCTATATAGCGTAGTAATAATGCATTAGCCTTTCCAGCTTCACTTGCCTGTCCTTTATTATCAGTGACATTTTCCCTTAAAGGTTCAGAGCAAGTATGACTTTATGATCAACTGTAAGCTTTAACTAAACCAACTTTTTCCAAGGATGACTGTTTTTAAAGAAACCAGGAGGTGGCAGTCTTTCTTAATCGATCAGAGTTAAGATCAACTGGCGATCACAATTTCTGTACTTGTGTCCCAGAATAGGGAAGATGTTAAAATTAAGTAAGAGCTGCATTTCTCCTCTTGTTGGCACAGCAAGTCATTGTATACTTAGTGCCTCTGGTATCTTCCAGAGCCTTTTCTTTCAGATGTCACATCTTGAACAATCACAGAAATCCAGGAAAATTTGGTGGTCTTCCCAGTTTTTTAATTGGCTTTAGTGCAATTTTCGTACTTGTTTCAACATACCTGAACTACAGTTCTCTCTTCCCTGGACACTGGAGAAGCCAATGACTAGCCAGCCTTCCTAAGACTGTGTACTTCATCTGAAGGCAGGCTATTTTAGAGAAAACTACCTTAGAAACAAAACATAAATCATTCACATGTTTATTAAGTAAATATCTAGTAATCCAGAGACTGTATGACCTTAGACTGTCTCTCTGTTAGTTTGCTTCTTAATGTATCTGTCACCATTCTTTGGCAACTCTGAGCCTCCACAACTCAGAGCCTCTTCCAAGTGTCCAGCCATATTCTCAGTCATCAGATTTGTCAGTATTATAAAGGAAAGGTTTTTGTTTTTTTAAGTTAGTGATGACAGACCACCATGTCATGTTTGTGTGTAAAGGTTGTCAACCTTTCTTCTGCAGCTCACCATGTTCAGTTTGATGCACGTTACTCAATGTCTTGCAACTGTTTTCCTGAACATTCATGCCTGTAGACATTCTGCACATGACTAATTCTCACAGCAGAGTTCTGTATTTAACTTCATGCAGGAAGATGAGCTGTTCCCATCTAGCAGGAGGTAAATATCGTTGCGTTTGCATGCCTGGATTGTGCAGGTGAGAACTGTGTACATGGTAAAGAGTATCCAGACATAGATTCGCAATATGGATACATTGAGAATGCAAAACTTCTTGGTTTGGTGAAACTGCCTGATATACAGAGGACATTGAATATATCATCCCAAGTTTGTTATTTTGTCTGCTTCACAAAATCTCAGAAACAATTCCCAGATAACTATAATGACATTTGCCTTAGCTGTGTATATGAAGTTTCAGTTGCTATGCAGCATCATAATATAAGCCTCTAAAAGCTATGTTAAACATTTAGCTTGCACTTTATCATCTGCCAAAATGTTTAAAGGCATAATATCTTATTAATAGTTATTAAATCATTGAGTCACGCAAAGAGAGATGTTCTGTTTTTACTTACATAATGGTAAAACACATTTACCAAGCATGCAACAGCGTATCAGATACTGGAATTTTCTTGAAGGGAATTAATAAAGCCTTATTAGAGGATACACATTAGTAAAGGAAGGAAGCATTTAGTGATTGAAACTGTGTTCAGCCATAGGTACAGTCTAATTTCTACACTTCCCCATACTCTGGCAGCTTAAAACATTCTTATGGAAATGGAGTGAAAAAAAAGTGGGTTTTCTAAGTAAGACTGAGTGAAATGGAAAGGGGTTTTCTTTTGCTTTGGTCTCAAAATGACATTACTTCTATATAATGCCCATCTTTTGGATTAATAGTTTGTTTTACCCTTTTCCATCCATTTACATAAGGAATGAAGGTAACCAAAAACAAAGAAAAGGAGGCAGGAAAACAGTAGAGGTAATCAGTGACTGTATCTCTCCAGGCAGAGAACAAATGTACTTACTGTATGTAAGTATGTAAAAGGTCAATTTAGGGCTTTAAATGAAGCCTAAATTGCTTCAGTCTTGAATGGCAAAATGCACTAATCTATAATTATGTCATTTCACAAAGAAAACAGGAAAACCAAGGGATTTAGATGGCAAAATGCCAAACAGACAAACAAACAGGCAAATCCTGAGCTGATTTGTACATTTCAAACAAAATAAAGCAATGATGCATATGGACACCTGGAGCATAAGACATACATATATTTTACAAATGTGCAGCAGGTTTTAATGAATGCAGCAGATCTCTTTGTGACTTCTCAGGCTCTAAGCCCTAAGACCCCAGCAGGTGTAAACATTCAAAAATGTCTTCTGTCTAGATACCAAATGCAGAGCAAAATTTCTGTTGTTAAAATGTTTTTTTTCCAAGTGCCATAGAACTAATGTTTGATTTAAAAATAAGTGTTGACTTCAACTTAAAGATTTTGTTCTGCTATACCCCGGGGTCTCCTGACCGCACTCTTCTAAAAGAGCTTATTCCCTTACTGACCCTGACAACAATAGTGGGATAATCCCTTGATAATGCCAAAATGGAATGTCTCACATCTAAGCACATGTTAGATTTCAGTCACCTCAAAGAAAAGCTTGAATATTCTCAAAGCCCTGTTACATCCTGAAATTAATGGCTCCTGGTTGATCGTCTCCTATCAGAAGGACAATGAGCATCTCTGCTGATGGGTGGTGCTTACTTGGAGCAGGAGAGATGTCTTTGTCATAAGATTAGTCATGTTCCCTGTGGTTAAATGCTGCCTCATCCAGGCCCATATTTCACACAGGTTTGGGCACTGAAGTGTCTGGGATAAACTGGATGCCACGCCTCAGCTCCCTCAGTTTTTCTCTCTTGATTTTATGAGCCTGTTACAGGATTACAGCACAATGAAGTCAGCAGAAATCATTAGGGAGAGTAAGGAGCTGTCAGGGTTCTTTGTTGGACTATGTGTTGAGTCACGGAGTTGTTCATAATGCAGGTGAGGTGGTAGGGGCATAAGTGTTGTAAGGGCTATGTTGGAAGCTCAGGATAGAGTAGGTGGTACAGGTGTTATTTGAAATAAAACATGCTATGCTGACAGGTCAGATTTAGGACATACACAGATCTCGGTCTCCTCAGAGCATAAACACCCTGTGAAAATAGCATTTTGTGGTCTTGCAGTACTGCCACATTGGCTGATGTACAGCTATTTGTTGATTTCTTTGATACTTTCTCTGGAGTCTGATTGTTCAGGATAAGAATTCATCTGCAAAAGTAAAGTCATGTGTGCTGTGCCATAGAATTAGTGTTAGTCCCTTTTTCTTTTTCCTGACAGAAGAAGATAAAACATTGAATAGGTCTGGCCCTGCAGGTGATGCTGAGAGACACTGGGAGATATAACAAATTGAATTCCCTAGACAGCTTGATTTTAGTGTAGAATATTTACTTCTTTCAGGGAAGTTAAACCTCACCTCCACCACACATTTCTACATTTTTACACCTTTTACAACTCTACACCTTCCAGGTAGTTCCCGATCTTCTAAAAGGATAAAACCACCTAATTTTAAGTATTTATTTCGTTGTATAATTCCAACATCATATTTTCTTTCTGTTAAACAGTGCAGCTTTAGCAAAGACACAGACCTATGAGGCAGCAGCTGTGGATCTGTTAATCTCTCCTTCATTATTAATGTCTTGTTATTACTGGATTAAAGACAGATTCTTTGAGTCATGTTTTCAAAACCATCTGTAGATTTTCACATCTGATTTAAGTGAATGATTTGAAAGCTCCCAGTGTCTCTACCTGGCATCTGTGATTTTGCCTTTTTATGTCACAGTGAAGGTGCTGAATGAAGCACGCATCCTACTTCAAAATTATGTCTCTTGTTATATTGCACTTAGTGAGAAAATGTTTGTAATTTTGGCATGTAATTTTCTACTATTCTCAGACATCTTTAGTGGTATAAACAGCAGTCAGGAAGTGTTCAAGAGATGCACTTTGATTAATAAAGAACAGACTAGTAAGCTAATATGAAGAACTGTATAAAAATTAAGATTTTCCTATACTGTTGGAATGGAAATAAACCCTTAGGTAAAATATTTTAGGAAACAAATCCAATAAGGGCCCAATTTAAAGAAAAAGGTCCACTTATATGCGTAAGTATAGGTGTCTGACTTTTCCTCTCTCACAAAATTACCCCCAGAGTTATAAACTAAGAATAAGTACCCTTAGCAAAATTTTCTGATCATTTATTCTACCTGGATTTTCTGGAGTACATTTTCAAATCATGGATTATAAGTGCATATCTCATTATCACTAATGAGAATTTCAATGCAGCATATAAATTGACTATGCTATTTTGTCTGACTTGTATTACACCTGTCAGTCTGCTTTCCTCCTGCTAGTTCATTAATATTTAAATATTAATATTTAAAGGTCAAAGTTAGCCTACAGTGATATTAAAATATATTATTCATTTTCATCTGACTTGAGGAGAACATCCTTGGGACAGTGTTCACTAGATAGGGAAAAGGCAATTACCATACACTTTGCTGCTTTTTTCTCCTCCCTCCAGTAGAAATTGGACAGTTTTTATCTGAGAGAGAGAAGAGAAAGATTTGCAAAGGAATGAAGGGTAATTCATACTTCAGTCAATGGGAGTGAGGCACCACTTGTCTCTGTACCTGGAGAGTCTTGCACTGAAGCGGTTGCGGAACTGAAAGTCTTCACAGGACAGTAAAGCAAACCTGTTTGTCCACTGGAATTTCTCAGTGGAAAATGTATCTATTAGCCTCAATGCAGCTCACATTCAGGTCAGTGAAAGAAGATGTGGCAGGATCCAGATGAAACCCCTCCTGCTCTGTGCTGGGTTCTTGAAACAAACATGGAGTACATTTGAACAGTATGGCATCCTGGAAGAAAAAGGAAATTCTAAGTGTTAAGTAAAGTGGTAGATTAAAGGTAGTGCTCCAAATTAAGCAGCATTTGTTTACATAAATATTTAGATAGCTGAATTGTATTCCATATGTGGGATTTTGTGTTTTGAGCAAAACAGGATTAGCTCAGAAACTGCGTATCTGTGTAAATACTTGAGACATCAGAATGGGTTGCCCAGGGAGGCTGTGAATGGTGGTGTTCAAGGCCAGGTTGGATGAGGCCTTGGGTGGCATGGTTTAGTGTGGGGTATCCCTGTCCATGGTGGGGGGTTTGGAACTAGATGATCTTCAGGTCCTTTCCAACCCTAACTATTCTATGATTCTAT
>JAVHNF010102141.1:3285-20464 GCA_034783455.1 Micropsitta finschii | reverse complement strand
ATCCTCGTGGCCCTCCTCTGGACTTGTTCCAACAGTTCCATGTCCTTTTTATGTTGAGGACACCAGAACTGTACACAGTGCTCCAAGTGAGGTCTCAGGAGAGCAGAGTAGAGGGGCAGGGTCACCTCCTTGGACCTGCTGGTCACTTCAGTTCAGCAAATGCCATTCCTCCTGCCACACCTGATTCCTTCACAACCTCACACCATGCATTTTTAGGCTTGGCATCTCCTTTTTTCAAATGCTGGTGTGTTGATGAGCACACTGACCACCACAAATGGCAAAGGTTGAACCATGGCAGTTATTAAGTTATTTTAGGATTTAAGACAATCTCTTAATAGAGAGTAAGAGACATTTAATAAGGAACAACGCCTTTGGTACCTAGCTGAAACTATCTTGCTTTTGCCTTGCTTTGAAGGTCTTGAATCACTCCTGGAGTCAGTGAGATAAGTGACTGACCAAAAGTCTCACCTGGAATAGGAATTCCAATGGTTCAATGTTCTATTTGTTCAATAATTTAGATGACATCTAGGTAACTATAGCAAAGAAGAAAATTTCTAGCAACAAGCCATTTTCTTTCATGTTATTTCCGCCAATTGAGACTGCTGTATCCATCAGAAAGTTCCATTGTTCCAGCAAGCTTCAATTTTGTTCATTATTTGGTATTTTCTTCCAATCCAGGTTCGAATTCCTGGAGGATGTTACAGTGATTACAATCTGAGCATGTGGACTTCTGGCCTTCTCAACTCATCCTGCAGGTATGACTTTGGAAGTTTGTCTTTCCAAATCTGTTTGGTCTGGTTCATAGCTGCCCACTGTGTTTATCTTTGCGTAACTGTTTTGCAGTTAGTTTGTGAACTCTGGATTAGAAAGAACTCAATGCCTCAAGTGAAGTCCCATTAAAACCACCAATTTTTTTCCAACCAGTTCATTTGCTTAATTTCCCCAAGAGAAACCCCCTTTCAGCCATATGATGTACTTGACACCAAGCTAAAGGCCACCCGAAATGTCAGTCTGAGGTTTATCAGGAACACAGATTTGGATTGTCTGAGAATTTGGCAGAGGTTTAACTCACCATGGGATCTCAACTCATTTGGCAATGGGTACAGGGTAGTCTGAAACTAAGTTTGCCTAACCTGTCCTCAAATCTGAGTGTCAGCAAGGGGCTGAGGTTCAGGACATGCTTATTACAACTGTTTCTGGCATCTGTGTCCTGCAGCTTCCATTGCCAGAAAACAAGCCATCCCCTGCCTTCCCTTTTCCTCATGAACAGCAGGTGTCTTGAGGTAATCAACCTCATTTTTCAGTTTCGGAACATTTCTGTGACTCCAAATGGGGTATTCTCATGCAGTCTTGTGACATGTAACACTCCATGGGTACTTCCAGCCACTTCCTCCCTCCTGCAAGGGAATTTTCTATCTGTTCTCTTTTGCCTGCAACCAAAGACAAACATGCCTCATTTTAATTGCACCAGTATGTGCATGTCTATACAACTCCAACTAGAAGTGATATTTCTTCTATTTAATTGCCGACCCTGAAAAAGACTCTGTTTTTTCTTTATGCTTCTACAATGCCCACAGTTTCCCTTCTGTTATTAAAATAAACAAATTGTGGTGACTGAATGGAGAGTTTGACTGCAAAAGAGCTGTTCTTGTCATAACATACTCATGGCCAGGTCCGTTTTTAGCCTCTGTAGTAAGATCATAAGTCACAGCTGTGAAAATAATAGGTAGGTATCATCAGGTCAAGGACATACTCATGTATCCTTAAAAAAATTAGGTACTCCCCACAGCATGTTATAATTTTAATTGCCTTCTAAATAAAAACCAAAAAAGCTTAGAATTTTCTCTGACACTTAGCTAATGAAGACTAACTTAAATATTGCTTTACCTGACTGTCAGATTTCTGTCTAGCATAGACTGGGCAGGACATGAATGCATCCGGGGTTATGATCAACCCCTTGGGCAGCCAAACTATTTCCTATTCTTCATTCCTTTGTTCTCGTTTTGAACAAAAACTTCAATTTAGGAATGAGAAATCTTCTGAAGATGCATCCACCTCCCTGTCTTGTCATGCCATGGCCCCACTGTGCATAAGCCATGCCGTGACTCAGGCTGTCTTTCAAGCCACATGACTGGCTATGCTTCGTCCGGACTAGTCTCATTCTAAAGTTAGCTTTTTTCAGATCAAGTTTTTGTGTTGTTAAATTTGCTGCCTGGGGTCATTGAGTCCATGCTGATGTTTTCAGGTGGGGTTAATGATTTAATGTGACTCATATGTCAGAGCTAACTCACTCCACTCTCACGACAAACCCAACTGATGACTCAGGAAGCCTTTTTATCATTGCATTTAGATGATGTGTGCTTACAGTGCCCAAGGTTTCTAAAAGAAAGAGAAGTTATATATATTTGGCAGGGTTTTTTTGTCCCTACTATCTCTTTTCAACTTTGTGAAGTGATTAGATAGCCCTTATCAGAAATAGACCATATCACCCAGAAAACACCAGGTTATGGCTTCCCTGCTGCTGATAGTGGGCTGGGTTTAAAGAGGACATAATGGTTAATGGTTTTGCAGTTAGCATGTGACTTCAGCCAGAGGGGACACACAAGTAGGAAGAGAAAGGGGATCTGGGTATCATGTAGCACCATCAGGGTTGCTGAGTGCAAAAAACCAGAATCATTCCAGGCCTTACCCAAGCATATTCAAATCCAATAGAAAGGAACCCACCAATTTTAGCAAGCTTTGGACACCACCACTAATGTGCACTAAGATTAATAACAGGGACATCATAGAAATACTGTTGTGTTTGCAGGTGATGGTGTGTACAACTTTGCTGCTCAGATCTGTGCTCAAACACAAGAAGAACGGCCTCCAGCTTAGATGGACCCCAGGTCCATGCCAGGATGAGGCCTTTGCACAATTCCTTTCACCCTACTACTGATTTCCCTGGGGTATGGTACAAAAAGGAGCCATAGGGTAATCCAGATGGATGTAGTTACACCTGCCCTGCAGTTTAGATGCAGCCAGTAAGAATTCTAAGCTCCACTGGGGAATAATTTATATGGTTTATGGTAGAGTACATTCAAGTATATTTCCTTCTTAATTTCTGCAAATGAGCTAGAATAGCCTTTCTGGACGTAGCCAAAAGACTATTGAATGGTGCAACTAGACACTGAAAGCTTTCTTAGCACGTATCTTTTGAACAAATACAAAGCAAGAACTTGGTTACAAAGCATTGAATTCAATTAATTTTCGAAATGGTGCTGAGTAGGGATTATGGTAGATATGACTGCCATATATCACTGTCCCTGTTGCTTTGCCAGAGGCAGAGACAGTACAAATAGAAGCTGAGTTTTTGGTCAAAGTTAAAGAATGAGTTTGAAATGTTGAGTTATAATAGTTACCACACAGGAAAAGTATGGGCAGAGCGCTGAGACATGGGGTGGCTCACAAAGCAAGACATCTTTAGCAAGTGTTAGTAGAAGCTTAAATATTGTGTTATATAAATATAATTCTTTGTGACGCTGGTGAGAGATTGGGAATATTAGTCCCAAGATTATTTTACTGGGAATAATAAAAGCATCCTTATTGTGTTTGTGCATCCTGCAATCTCATATGAAAACACTTCCGGAGAGTGACCTTGATATTTACCTAGCTCTGGATTTTTAAGAGTTATAAATAACTGGTAGGAAGTACTACACGTACCACCAGTTTGTGTAATATTTAAACGAGGTCAGTGTGCAATGAACTCTTCAGGTAACGGAGTCCAATAGACAATTATTGCCTGACACTTTAGTTTTCTATTTGGATAATTTGACCTTTTTAATTGAGCACTTAACCTGAAAGTTTACACAGTTTGGGGCCACTTTCAGGGAAAAAAAACCCTCTAATATCTATATCCTTCTCCAATTTCCCAATTAAAAGGAAAACCAATTGAAAAGTGTAAAGGTTTTCATTTAGCTGATGACTGGTGTTAAAACTCAAAGTGGAAAATACAGGGGTGTTTTTAACTTCTGTTGATGTTGCCCATGTTTTCCAGCAGGGCAGAGTGGGTCACGTACTCATGTCAGTGTTGGGATAGGCTGCACTCTCTGGCCTTTCTGTTATCACATAAAGGATTCATGCTGTCTATTTGCTCTGCACACACATAGTAGATCCAGTGTGAGGTGGGTTTGCTGTGCATACACAACATGACCATATTTCATGTTTTCCCAAGAGGCGATGCTTTCCTGGAAGGACTGGGTTCGCTCTGTGTGTGCAGTTCATTCACTCAGCAAATTCTGAAGGACATGCTGGGAAAAGGCTTGAGGAGGCAGCAGCCAGGACCGGGCTGTTCCTGCTGCCAAGATGATCGAGCCTGCCTGCAGCCTGCTCTCTCCACTTCCCAAATTGCCCCAAAGAAAAGGCATTTCCAAGACGGGGCTGAGTACTCTTTTAACTCTCTTGATGGTCCAGATCCTGCCTTTGAGCTGCAGGCTGAGTTGCATACCTAAAGATTGAGACTGGTTATAACAGGAAATTCTGCTGAAAACATTGTTTGTTTAGGAAAGCTGCATCTTGACAAAAGAAAATACAATCCTTCGTGTACTTTCTGCAGCAGCTGGTTGATTTTACAGCTCTTATCGACTGCCCAGCTGGTAAAATGGGTTATAACTCGACAAAGAACTAACACGAGGTTTCTGACAACTCAAATTCCAATGCTGGTGTTTTTTTCTCACCCTTAGTAGTGTCTAATAAAAGATAAAGGATGAGAAGCAAACTGTTTTCCTTTAGATCAAGGACTGCTGAAAGCAAGGGCAGTGCTCTTACTCATAAGCAAGCTTGATAATCCCAGCAAACTCACTCATCCATTCTCTGAGACAAATATATTCCAGTTCAGATCATGCAGTTCATGTCTGGTAAGAAGGTGGGACAAACTTTTGCAATAAGTTCCTATGAGCTGATCATCTTTTTCTACTCATTTTTTTCCTAACAGGTTGCCCAATAAAATTAAAGATAACCCCAACTAGACTATGCACACCACTGACTACCCAATGCTTTTGCTGGCTGCAACAAACCTCAACTTGGAAGATTTTGTGCAACGTATAGATGAAATGGGTGGTGGGGAGAATAAATGAAAATGCAAAACCAAACTCAGCGTTTAGGATGTGCGCTTTAGGATGCTTTGGGTAAGAGAGTGACAGGGAGAAAAGAGTTTGACACAGAACTAGTTCTAGCAGAACATTCTCAGTGAAATTCTAAGGAGTTCAGGAAGAAATGGTTGTAGAAGATAACTTTTATAACAGTTCTCAAAACATTGACATGGCAAAGATAGAACAGTGGCTATAAAGACCTTCATGTCTTTGTTGCCTTTTAAGCTCTGATTATTTTCAGCATCCTCTGTGTGGTAAGAAAATGGGGTTGACTTAAGCCTCACTGAACAAGGTGTCCCCAGCTGTCCTGATTGGCAGTTCTAACTAAAAAACCAAGCAATTAACATGCAAAATTAATGATAAACTCTCTTCTAGAACAAGACTCTTGAGTTAATGGAGCTTTTATGATGCCTGTCTGGAAATGGTCATTTCTAGCAGAGCCAGACATATCCATACCCCTTTTACCAGCAAAACCAGGAAAGTAATGTGCATTTGGGATCTTGTATGTCATCATAAGATGGAGACATATAATTAATGGAGACATAAGCTTTAAATCAAGGTAAATGTAAAGAATCTTGTTTAGCAAATATAGCAACTGGAACCTCCTTCTGCTGTGCTGGTGACAATAATCAAACACATTTCCTTGCACTTGCCCATTTTTCTTTCATAACAAACCACCCATTAAACCATGAGTGAAAAACAGACAAAAATAGCTGAAAAACACTTTTCAAAGAACAGCACATAGCTACATTGCTTTTTTCACACCCCACTAATAAATAACTTGCACTGACTTTGAGTTGGGGTCCTTGGTCTGGCTCAGAACATGTAGTTCTGTCAGTTCTCTGGGTGAGGGCTAAATTGACTCCTGCTTAATTGATCAGAGGTGCAGGAGTTCATATGAGCTAGCAAAGGAAAGTCATAACCTGCATGTGTTTATTGTACTGTCAGTCAACCCATTCTGGCTCTAGCCTAGCCCTGAGACACGGCCATCCCAAACCTTGTGCTCCCTCTGTTCTGGCTGTAAAGACTCTTTTCACCTTTACCCAAGGAATGGCATC
Source organism: Micropsitta finschii (assembly GCA_034783455.1). Classification (NCBI taxonomy): domain Eukaryota; kingdom Metazoa; phylum Chordata; class Aves; order Psittaciformes; family Psittacidae; genus Micropsitta; species Micropsitta finschii. Next base: position 14,277 of record JAVHNF010102141.1, on the reverse strand, counting down.
TGTGTGCTCTGAACTGATAAGGTAGAAATCTTGCTCTGACAGTGCCCATGAGAAGGAATGTTTAAATTGTAAGAGCAGGGAAGAGCATTCTGTGTGTTTTTATTATTCGTGTCTTAATCCTGTCCAGTTTAGAAAGTTTAAGAGCAAAGGATACTTTATTCCTTATGTGAACACAAATATAGAGTAATCCCTCTAACCTTACAGGAAAACTGGGGATGCTGAGGGACCAAAATGAAGGGAAATCCGTATGGGCCTGAAAATACATTAACATTTTTGCAAGTAAACATAATGTGTAGTCGGGTGATAAAAGCTGCGGCATTAGTTCAATATTATTCTTGGAACAGAGTAGCAAACACTCAGTTTCTGTTTCTCACTTAACCTTTCAAGTAAAAATAACATTAGACATGACAGTGTCATATACTGCTGTGAAATAAATGCAGCTCTCCCGGCCTGGTTTTCCTACCAGGATTTTCCTCCTTTCTTCCAATGTCAGACAGCTTCCATATGCCAGTCACCCACATATTGACACTGACACCCACTTGCCACATCACAACCCATGGTGGCATTTTTGGTTTACCTACATGACCCATATTATCTTTGGGCAACGAAGTATTTTAAATTATCCGGATCTTTTATTTCCTCTTAAATCGGGACTATTCCCTGCTTTTCAGACTCAAACCAGCACCTGACACACTTATATTAGGGAGTCTGGGAAAAACGTGCAGCTGAGAGTTGTGATCCTTCATCTGCCACTTGTCCCTGCATCCCTGCAAGACACTCCAGCCCCGTGCTGCTCCCCTCCTACATCAACATGCAGGTTGAGGCAGGCAGCTTGTGGCTATTTAGCCCCAGTTCTGACTATTGAGGCTGTGGCTGCTCGGTCACCGGCCAGGAGGAAGCTTGTCACCCCGGGGGCAACAGCCCCCACACACAGCATGGGGATGAGTCCCGGTGGCACAAGGCACCTGCTCCTTCTTGCTCAAGCATCCTGGCAGAGACCTCTATTGTTTTTTAAGTGGGTATCAAGTCATAAGGTTCACAGAAGCAAACTGCAAAGCAGTGGTAATGTTTCACCATGCACTGTCAGACTGGTTACTTATTGAGACCTTTTCTATTAATAGTAAAACACCATCAAAAGGTCAGGAGTGCAAGTTCAGTTGGTGCATTTTTCAGCTGAAGGATGCCAAAAATAGACACAAAAGTCCAATCCTGATAAAATTTTAATTGTTTCTTGTACAAAACACATACTACACTGACTCTGCCAGCCCTGGAGGCACTGATCCCTGATACTCACTTGCTACTTCTGTGGAAGTTACTGAGTAAACACTATGTTAAAAGAAGCAGGCGAGCATCATCTACTTTACTTGTAATCTCTCTTTTAGTAGTGTTTGCAAATTAATATAGATCAAAGTTCATTTCTGCTTTTTAGCTGATGAAATCCTTGAAGTTGAGTTCAGGGATTTTTAAATGTATTTTATTAACTGCAGTCATTAAGCAACTATTAAGTCAATTCTAAACCAAGTAAGGTATTGGATTTCAGATTAAATGTTATGAAGCTGCCAGGATTCATCCTATGACTGCAGTCACCCCTAGTTTAGCACATGGTGATGTAGCTAAGAACCTACTCATTCCCAAAGATATTCTACTAAGGACCCAAACCTACATTTCTTGAACTTACAAGAAAGTTAACAGGTATTTTCAGCATTCAAGACAGGATTGAACACTGCAGTATCTAAAGACAAACCAGATTAACCAGAGTTGTTCTCCATGTCCGAAGAACTGTTCACCCTAAGCAGCAGAATTTTCAGGGATTAACAGTGAAGTAGTTAAACCTCCTGTTTCTGGGATGTGCTGAATACAAAATATTTGGTGATAAGAGCTGCTCCAGATCCCTCCAAACACAATCCTGATTTTATTCCATGCCCTTCCACAGGAAGAAATGGTGACAAAAACAAAAAAGGAGAAAGGGCTTAAAAGAAAGGAGTCGTACCATCTCTACCCCATCTCCTCCCCAGTAGTTATAAGACATTGCAGAGATTATGAATCATTGCTTTAGACATAGCCTGTAAATTTCTCTTCTTGAAGCAGATCAGAAGAGATGCTATGTGTCATAGTCCACCTTTTTTTCACATCTCAACTACTGGATGTTATTCATCAATGGCAGCAGGTTCATATTCTTTTGCAGTCACCCTCCACAGTGTCTTGCTGGGGCAATAGCTGTGCTGAAACAAGCCTTCTGGCCATCATAAAGTAGCTCAGTCGTGCACACTGGCAGAATATGTTACCTTCATTGCCCTGTCTGGTTTTGCTCAGCTTGTCTCAAGGAAGATATGGTGCAGGCTGAGAAAACATCACAGGGAGTGCTAGGAAGTGGGTAGGTGGATGAAATATGCATGTGGGGATTATCCAAGAGAAAAGGAGAAAGGTGTCTGACAGGCTGAGATAAGCACCAAGGGTGAGAACTGATGGATCCTCCATTTCTATACAATGGCATGAGATAAATCTGGAAAGGTGCAGCATGAAATGAGTGCTCTGCAGAGACTCAAAAGATACAGCATCTGCCTGCTTTTGAGCAAGTATGGTATTAACTTTAAGTCAAATGCTGTTACCAGGGCTTTTAAAACATTCCTGATTTAAGTCACTAATAATAAAATATTTATGCTTGCTATGGAAGCAAAGAATATTACGAAGTCCTGCTCAGTCTGTTGGAAATGGCTCAGAGGACAGGTTTCCCCCATGAATGACACTGCCTAACTAAAGTGTGGTCCTCCAAGGCAGGTGTCACAGAAGCAAAACTCTAGCTCTGGATTAGCAACTGAAAATAAACTAGTTGACTCTTTGTGCACGTGCTAAGACAAGAGCATGTAGGAAAGGGAACAATGGTTGTGTATTTCTGAAGACTTCAGTGTTATCCACACATAAAATAGATGCAACCTTTGAGAGGAGTCCAGTGTAAAGTTTTCTGATGACTACTCAGGAAAAATCTTTGTCCTGGAATAATTTCTTCTAACAGCCCTGCTACTTCTTAAAAACAGCTCTAAGGAATTGTTTTCCCTGGAAAGGAATCTGAGAGTTTTCCACTTCAATTTTATTTCATCCCATTCAAATTTCCAAACACAGAAGAATTGTATATTTCAAGATTGACCAAAAAAATATATCAAGCCTATTTCCCATTCTCCTTCAGCTGCAATGGAAGTCACCAGCCCTATGCAAGATGTAAAGACAAGGAGCTGTCAGCTTCAGGACACATAGCATGGAGTAAAATACCCCTCCAGAAAGAAGAATAGAAAGTGAAGGAGCTTGAGGGTGGCCAGTGTTGGGCATGTGGCTTCACAGCCACTCTATTGTAAACCTGAGCATCCTGTAAGACTGCTGGGGAGGACAGTACATGTCCGTGCTTTGGGTAGTGCCTTCTGTTGCGACTATACAAGCACGTTCCTTGGCAGTGTAACTGTCTATGTGTGCTTGTGCCATGCAGGTCCAGCACCCATCTCCCTTCCCTGGGCACCCTGACCTGGCCATGGTGGGGCTGGGAGATGGGAGCTATGGGATGTAGATACTGGTGGTGGCTGTGCCCAGCATGAGCACTCAGGCTGCCAAACACAACATCCACTTCCTGTCATAACCCCCATCAGCTTTATACCTGATCTCTGTTAGTGATTGCTGTGTGACCTGTATGAACACCCTCTACTTTAACTTCCCTTACAAGCATGTTAATTCCTTTCTGCAGGATTCACACCTTTGTTTATTTGCTCAGCAGCTCTCATTTTCCCCATAACTGCCAGTTTCTCCTTCAATTGTTTTCCCTGGATCCCACTGACTTCTATAAATAGCACAGTACTGTTCAGGTTCTCAGAAATCTTTTGTCTTTTCGAACCCTGCTGTTGGATCAAAGCACAGATCAAATATTTGGCATCAGCAGGTACTGTAATATGCTATTTTTTAATATTTATTCCATTCATTTATATCTACACATAAACAAAACTTCCCTCCCTTCCCACAGTGACTGGTGAATATCTGCACACTGCTGGCTCAGAGCTAACTCTTTGATTCCCCAAGGATTGAGCTGATCTGGTTTCTCTTTCAATTCTGCCTTTGGGCAAGAAAAACTTTGCAGGAGTTATGAGTCAACTGCATTTGAAGCCAGTCTCCTTTCTGGAAAATGTCCTCAAGCACATCTTCCTATGTATTACTTGCCAGACTTCCCGCTGCGTGTGCCTCTTTGCTGGAAATCTGTTTTGCCATGGTTCAGCAACAAGAACAGCTTTCGCAATTACTTCTTTTCTGATTTGTTCAAAACAGAAGGAAAGTTCCTGAGTGAAACTTTGGCATTTAGGGGAAAAAAAGATCCCCAAGCCCCCAAATGAAAACATCCTCCCGGATGTAGATGGCTTCACTTCATGTAACTATTTAAGAATCTGAGGGGTTTCATTGCAAACTAAATGATTCAGCACCCGTATTTCTCTTGAGTGGTCTTGGGAGTCAGCTGCAACTACAGGTACAGTTATATGGTTCCTCTGAGCACTACAGCTGTGCTGCAGGTCAGACACAGTGGTCTTGCCCTTTACAGCTCCGTGGTGCCATACCCCAGATACGTGTTCATGCCACTTTCCTGCTGTTCACTCCAGCAATTTTGTAGCTAAGTGGTGAATCAGAGCAGCTCTCTGATCCTACCCGCAAAAAAGGGCTTTGTTTGGATCAAAGTCTCCTGGTTGAGAGAGAGCAGGATACACGGTCATGAGAGGGGTGGATGATGACAACCCATGATTAGTCTGTGAACCCACAAAGTTCTCTTGGGGTGCAATCCCCATGGGGCTTTTATTGAAGGTTAGCTAACCACACCTAAAAATCACACAGCTACCCTACCTGCTCTTTTGAATTGGTGTCAATGGCTTCTAGGGACAAGTGCTTTCCATTTTCAGAAGAGGATGCAGATTTTTAACTTTCACTGAGAGCTAATACAATGGAAGCCCTAGATGGCTAAAGCGATGATGAAAGCATCATTTATGAAGACACCTCAAAACCCTCCAAAACTATCCTTACAATTATGGGCCTGCATTCTTCTTGTAACTCTACTGCACTTTCTGTCCCCAAAAAGTCTTTTACAATCTGCACGTAACTGGTATTTAATAGACAGGCAGGTTGAGCAGAAGCCTCCACAAAGATGCAGCATTACTTCTGGATGCAAAAAAGCAATTTTGACAAAGCAATATTGCGTATCACTGCAAACATTTCCCTCAGTATGCACATTTTATCAGTCCTTTCAAGAGAAAGCACTGAGACATGAACCTTGAAGTATTACATTTTCTTAGGAAAAGCAATACCTGATATGGAGCCAAATTCTAATAATATGAACTTATCTTTTATTTTTCCTCTTTTCTGGAAGTTGGTGAGGAAAAAGAACCTTAGAGTTCTTCTTAGTCCAATTAACATCTCTTTCTTTTATTCAAGTGTAAAAATAGATAAGTCATGATAACTGAATATCTGCATGGAATACTGTTTTGAATTGAGCTGGTTGCCATTAATAGCAAAGTGCACTTGGACTCCTGTCACTTAGAACAATAGCATCTTCTTATAAATAGATCATTCATGGCCAGAAATTACCTTTTTCTTCATAAAAATCCAGTATTTATTCTAAAATGTCTCTGCAGGGATGTATACTTTTGATATGTACCAAAACATGACTTTTTAATATCTTCCTTTATGACAACCCAGCATTATTTTGTGTTAACTAACAAACTTCTGTTCCCCCATTGATTTATGCTCTTCAAAGCTAAATGTCAGACACTGCTGTATACCTCTCTTCCTAAAATCAAACACCCACAAATTCCTTTACTTTTCACCTCTCAAGAAACATCTTCCTCATTTACTGATGGATAATTTGTATTAGAATGTAAAAATGAAAATTCTTAGCAGAAACTCAGCTCCATAAAGAACTTTATTTGGTCACTAACCTTGCGAAGAAAATATCCTGAGTTTTTACTGAATATTTTTAGAGATGTCATCAATGCTTTTCATAGGCTTTTGATTTTTTTTTTATACACGTAATTGAAGATCTCCCTGCTTATTGCAGGAAGTGGGTTGGACTAGATGATCTTTAAAGGTCCCTTCCAACTGAAGCTGTTCTATGACTCTATGACATACCCAAGTGTTCCATTCAATGCGATGACTGAAAAATGTCATCAGTGAAACACTGTTGTGAGAAAATGCCTGCCTGATTTATCTTGTGACGATATTTAAACAGAGCATTGCATTCAGTTTAATTTTAAAGGAGAAAAACTTCTACTTTGAAAAATTAGCACCCAGAATTAGCTATTTAATAAAGGCATATTGCTGTGGATCAGGTATCATCAATTCAAGTATGTGAAGTATGTTTAAGGAACAAGTAATTTTTCTTTCTTTGAAGTTATTCAAGGATTTCACAACTCCACAAGCTGCACAACCTGCTTCCATCAGGTAGAAAATCCAAGATGCTCTGGGGTTTAGTCTTTAATGATTAAAAACAACTTTCAGTGGCATTCCAACCTCTTGTACACTTATTAAAAGAAGCTACAGCAGAAGCTCCTGATAAGAATTTAATAATATGTCTAGGTTGTTCAATTACTTGAGAAATTTAAATCATGCTGTTCAGTGACTACATACAAGATATCTCCTGTTTTGTTATCTTTAGTTTGGTTGGGCTCTTTTTACTATGGTGTGCTTTGAAGTTTTTCACTTGCATTGAAATGAGACACTGAATGTGTGTGTCACAAGGAGCAATGCATATTTATAGCTTTTCTTGTCTATTGCTCTGACTGTCAAACATAGCCAGAGGGAAGACAGACTTTTTCTGGAGCACCAAAACTTGGCATCTCCTGAACAGAGCAAATGATGTGTGTGAACCCAACTACCTACATTATCCTGCCCACAATCTTGCTCCCAAAGTCTTCCTTATTCAACTTATGCTTTGCAGGCCCCATTTAAAATGACTAAAATCTGGATCCCAGCTGAGGCCTTCTCCTGGGCCAGTTTAATCATATCCAGTGCAACCTCAACACAGTGAGTGTGTTGACAAAGAGCAGTTGGGTATCTGCAGCCTGTGGTTGAATGTTCCTTTCCCCGTGGATCAAGCTGGCTCTTGGCTGACACACCTGATCAGATATGTGGGTACCTTTGCCTCGAACCAGGTGGGACTGTGCTTGATTCAGGCATTGATCTCATCTGCAAAACTATTTGTGATTCCCATTAGTATAACTGAGATAAACAATAAGAGGGTTTTTGGGTTTTGTGGGAACTTGAATGTTCAGATAAGTGCAGTCCATACTGCCTGAGCTGTGAGTTTTTCAGACTTCCTTCCATTATTTACATTCTTTCCTTATTTACATTAAATTTAGACAACATTTTTCCTTTCTTCACCTTGAGCCAACTCTGTGCCACTGGAAGTGCATCTGACAGTGAGGATCCCCTTTAGTTTAAGGTAATCAAGACATGCACCATTCCCCTGCTTCTCTCCTGTCTCTTTTTATGTGGAACACAGTTCAATGGCAGGGTGAATCAGATGTGATTTGTTTGATTTACGATCAAGTTTCTGGGTACCTAAGTTGATAGCAGAAGGTAAAGTATCATAAACGTGCATATCAGTTGGGGAAGACCAAGGGGTAACTCTCATACTCAGAGCTCCCTTTTTTGCCTTGTTGTGCTCCTTGCCAGCAGCAGTTTCCACTGCCTTCCCTTTTCCTCTGACATGTGGTGCCTGGAGTTCATTCAACATGCTGAACAATTAGAGGCAAGGGGTTCGAACTTGCCGAGAGGAACATGCCCATGAAAGCAAAGTATAATTTACCTGGTTATAAACTGCATTCCATTCCACACCTGTTTTGACATAGTCCCTTGAAGAAAAATATTCTGCCTCATAAAGAAGTCTCGTTGCTGTTTTCCTTGTCAGGAGGAGGATTGCTCTATAAGTGTTCAGCTCCATCCAAACCCCATGATGTAAAGATCTATAAAATCTCCTGGACCCTAATGCTATAGCTAAAGTTTAACTTCTTTTGTTGTTCTAAAGCCACAGGCTACTGATCATACAGCTGAGACAAAAAATATGGACAAGAGATGGAAGTCAATGTAGTCCTTCCTCTGCTAGCAAAGAAGAATATAGAAATATAGAGGTTTAGGTGCAGATAGGTATAGTATGAGGTGTTAATGCACTTCTGGATAAACAGACAAGAAGAAGCAAGCAGTAATATTCATATGGAGAGCTGGGCTGTCTTGGAAAAAGAACACTGTAATGTTGAACTAGATCCCAAATGTGGTCTCCATCAGTAACGGTTACACTTCCCTGCCCAAACAGTTGTACTGATTCTGTCATGACCGATACCAGTTTTGTGTTAGTTTACATTTCTCAGTGTCAACAAATGTTCCTGGTTTATATCTCAATGTATGAAAGGGATTTAAGGCAGTGAGATTGCAGCCCTGAACTACAGCACAAGAGAGCTGAGAGTTAGGAACATCAGTAGAAAGGACAGGAAATGTGCTGTTTCTGTGACAAAGCAACTTAGCATCTCTCTAGTTTTGACTCTCTTGAAAGCCGACACTCAGAAATATCCAAGATTAAATGTAAGTATAATGCTCAGTTTCGTAATATAATATTAATGCTTTTTCCCAAGCCATGCCTAGGAGGGCACACCAAAAAAATTTGAATACAGCCACCCACACGATGGTATATCAATCCACAAGTTATCAGAGCAATGCACACATCCAAGGCAGAAGATTAATGAAACTGCTTGTAGTTTCAATCTCAACAGGCCCTTCGTTTCAATTATCTGAAGTAAGAAGGCAGCTTTTTCCTCTAAAGCTACAACCCTTACATGAATTTTGAGTATGTGTGCCACAAATGACATGCTGGAATAACGATAATACAGTAAAACCCCCACATGCGCACATACAGCCTCGCTGAGGTCAATGTGATGTTTCACACATTGAAAGCTGAGCATCTGCGAAGTTATTCTACAGTTTGTTCTAGAATGAACTTTAGCTGTGAACATCTTGAAGAGTTATTTTTTCAGAGCTTGGGTTATTTTGTCCCATCAGTTAAAGTCAGCATTGACACAGCTATGAATCCTACCTCTAGCTGCTGAAAACAGAGCTCTTTCTCAGTATACAAGAAGGCAAACTAGAACACCTTATCTGTCATCTAATTACAGCACTGAGAGGTGTTTGCAGAGATTGACTCAGAGCAGTGTGAAACAGCCAGCTTATAGCGAGCAGAACATGTATGAAAAACACCAGCTTGTCAGCCCTGGATACTGATATCCTCTATTCATAAAAATCCCCATAGAAAAGTTGGTTCCAACTTCATTTATATCATTCCCACTAACCTGCCTAAAGCCTGAACAGAACTACTTTCCTTTTGGATAGGTAAACTTCGTCCACTTCCTTGTTGAGAAAGTTAATGTGGAGGCCAATTAATTCTATTCATTTTACAATCCAGCTATCTTCCTCTGAGGAGTAAGTGTAGGAAACTATAACAGTGAAGTAGTTGTGTCATTGTCTTTCTCATAAGTAATTCTGAATGAGCAAACCATTTCAAAGAAACAAAGAACTGAACTGAATGTATCCAGCTGACCCCAGATGAAAGGTTTCATGGACATTTATTAATCTCAGAAGCATCATGCTGGATTTCTGAAATACAAGAAAAAGCAAGCCATATGGGTTTCTCAATGATAAAGTCTGGCTTGGTCATTCATTATCTGTGTAGTTTGATAATTACCTATTTCCTAGCTAAATTGCTTTGGACATTTACTTTGAGGTAGCAGATTGATGAAGTTCTTTAAAAACTTCAGGAACTTGAAAATCTACAAAGCTTCCGGAACAAGATTTTCGAGGTCGGTGGATGTTGTAGCTTTAGAAATCCAGAAGACAGCACACATTTGTTAATCAAAACCTTAGAGCAACACTTGAGCAGATCTTTGAGTCCCCTAATTTAAATAGTGAAAATAATCAGTATTCCAGTAAGCATGAACCTGCGATTTACTATACAGAAGCAATAAAGGATTTCAAAATAGCTGATAACTAGGCTGTCAAGGTCAGTGCAACTAGATAACACCTCCTCTCTTTGGCTGTCTTTAAAAGTTAAACCGTTGGAACATTTGTGTGCAGTGTGATGTGCCTGGAATTGAACAATAGACCTTGCTTTCTGCTAACACTTGTTTCACATTGGCACAACTCCAGTGGCTCTAAGGAGTAATATTAGTTTATAATACTCTAACAAGAGAGTTAGTGCATATTATTGTTGTAGCACCTTGGGCAGATCTCTGCACGTTGTCTGGCACCTTAGGGGAGCTGTCAAAGCTTCTCATGGATCAGGAGAGACCTATGGTCTCCCAGCCCACCCAGTGCTCCCAGCTCTCAGATTAGTTTCAGCAACACAAACCACAGTCACTCCAAAGGACACATTGCAATATGATCTTCAGATAAGTGACATGCTCACAGAGCACTGTATGGTTTTTCTTACACCACCACTCACTCAGCCAGAGGCAGCCTTCACTTGGCACAGGCAGCACGGTTTTGATAACTGTCAGCTTTGTTCTTTGCGTAATCACCCAGCTGTCAGTCATGGTGCTGGGTCGATGGCACTTTTTCATATCCATCATTTCTTTTGATCCTGCAAAGCTTCAAACTATTTTCATCCTTCCTCAAAACTTTATATTGACTTTATCTTGTCATAATGACAGAGAAATGTAACAATCCCATCCCTGGAGACCTCAGTACTGTGCCTGCTGGGGAAAAACGTGTTCAGACTGTGCTATGCATGCAGGAAGCCTCGTAACATTATCATTTATTGAGGTCTCGTAGGATAAGGGGTAAACGGGCTGTCAGCATAGATTTAACACATTCCCAAGTCGTGGGGCTAGCCTAGATTGAAGGAATAGCAAGACTAATGGCACAAAAGGAGTTTGGCATCAAAGCTCCGTACTGCAGGGCATTACACCCCTGCATTTGTAAGCTAGGATCCAC
>JAVHNF010102125.1:0-11596 GCA_034783455.1 Micropsitta finschii | reverse complement strand
ACAAACATCAAGGGAAAAAAGTTAGAAAGTTAATAAGGTATCAGGCTTATCGCCTTCCCTATTATTGATACAGCGAAAGATAATGAAACAAAAAGGGATGGAAGTCATAAAGAAAAATGTATATTCAGAGATAGCTGCTAGAAAGATAAGAGTACTAAAGCTAGGCTGAATAGCTATATGGATTCTGACATTAAAACTATTATTTGAATCACAGAGCTAACATCAGCACTTTAGTCTTGAAATTACCATGCTGCAGAATATTTTGTTACAGGCAACGATTCCTACACGTGTAGGATCCGGAAATGGCATTTTCCAAATCTTGCCTGCTGATTGTTTAAGTTATATCACTAGACAACAATTTTCTTTTCTGTTGGCTTGTATATAGCATGGACCTATTCTGAGAACACTGATTCTGACGCTCTGCACCATGTAAGAAGGTGCAATTTAATTAAGTGACAATGAACCAATTATACAAAACAATGTTTTAGGGAAATGATTGATGAAATGTGCAGTATAGCAGTTTTCTCCCCATCTTGTTACATGCACAAGCTTTGAATTGTCTCAAATTATTTTTACACTGAAACTACTGCATCATGATTACAAGATTATACAACGTACAAGATTGTAAAATGCTATAGGTTGTTCAAAGTTTGCACATTACAGTTACAGAACAGTCCGTACGACAACCCTTTCTTCATTTCCAGTGTTTCCTTTTGCATTTCCATATTCAGGTATAAAATAGACAAAATAGTCAAGCTTTAAAGGGGTGATAGAGGCAAAATAGTTGCCATGTTTTTCACTTGCAGTTTCTTCAAATAAATCCAGTTATTTGCATTAATAGGCAAAGCAAAAGATACAGTCTAAGAAGTTGATGTTTTGCGGGAAGGTCTAATAGTAATAGAACTGTCCTGGAAATCTTTCAAGAATAACAAATGGGTTGGCAGTGAATATTTTCAATATTTAAATTTCATGAGTGGAAGCTTACTGCAGCGGGGCAAAGAGATCCCAGGTGAAGGTAGTAAAATTAATTAAATCACAGATCCTGAAGGATAGAACTGGAATATCTACACCACAAAAAAAACCCAGAAATTTTGTGGATTCACTCACAATGGAGGAGCCAAGATTTTCCTCATGGCATTGGCAGAGATATTGTCAGAGATGTAGGTGTGACTGTGGATTAGTAGAGCATCTGAATTAAAATGCAGGAGAGAGCAGACAGCAGTAACAAATCATGTTGGTGATTTTTTGCATGTTTTCTGTATGTATAGACAGTTTTTGTGGAAAAGAAATGAACAAGTCAGTTTTATGCCCTCCTAGCCATTACTGTGAATTTGGCCTTTCATCTTCAAAGCACTTTCCAAACATTTATTAATTATCTTTACAACATTCCATGAGACTAGCAGATAAATATCACCCTGCTCATGAGAAACTGAAACATAAAGGTGGAGTAATTTGTTTGCGGCCACGTGGTGAGTCAGCAATGAATCTAGGATCAGAATCCAGAAGTGCCTTGCTGGTCAGTTACTGGATTTAGTCTCTTTGTCAGTTGTTGTTGTTTCCTGTGTGCCAATGCTGGATTTTTTAACTTCCTTGCTTTCTTCCCATTTACCTTCTACTTCCCACAGGCCCCACTGGAGATCAGATCATGTCCACACTGGCAGGTAGTTCTGAATTTTCTTTCTTCCCCTACTCCTTCCTGCTTAAGTAAATGTTTAGCCTTTTTGTTCTCTTAGGTCCCATCTTTGGCCTGTGCATTTTAGAGAAATTAATAAACCTTGAATTGAATGTATCTTGCATTGTTAATTTGATGTATCAGCGCATTATTAATTATTTTTACTAATTAAATGGCTGTATGTAACAAAGCTGAATCACAAGAATAAATCTCATGTCTTGAATTAGTTAATGAAATACTTCCTTACTATTCTACGATTCTATTATTCTTTTGAGAGCTTCCTTTAAATCTCCAGGTCTAGACACCTATACAAAATGTTAAGGAAGTGAACCATTTTATTCCAAACAGTGATGCCCACAGACAATTTCCAGGTATTTAGTTATCTAAGAAATAATAAATGTGAAGACAGACATGTTCCCCAGGACAATATGGAATGATTCCCACATTCTTAGTGACTACTTTCTTCAGTTACTACAACCTACTGTTCCACCCAACAGCAGAAGCTCAGGTGCCGTCCTCATTTTCTCCTTTCAGGCTGTGTTCTAAAAATCAGTCAGGACAGGTCCCCCCCTTAAGATTCCATTAAAGGGTTCTGATGGCTCCAGGAGATCATTCCGGAGGAAGTTATGTAACGCCCAACTCATGCCATCCAAACTGTAGGTAAGTGACGGTGTTTCAGATGGTTGGCTGTAGGCTTTTCCAGTGGAAAATGCTGGACACAGACTGAAGTAGAATTTGGGAAAACTGAATGTGGCTCTTCATCTCCCTGAACCTCAGCTCTTCTGCAGTGTGGTTGCAATACCTAGTGCAGAACTGCTGGCTGTGTCTCAACGTAGAAATATTGACAAAGTACTCCGAGTATAACATAGAAACCTAAAGCTTGCCATATTAATAAACACATGCTGTCCTAAAGATACAGTGTTTCTCCTCAGCCTCAGTAAGGTTTTTAGAGAGTAAGAGTTTGATCTAATTTTCTAAATTTAGACACCTATTATCATCTGAGATGACAGAGTCTGTCCTGTCTGCCACTCAGTTAATACACCAGGAGAGCACAGCAATCTTGCAGGACCTATGTTGTATTTGCTGTTTGGTTTTTCCAGTACACAGGGATCTCTCAAACAAGATGCTCATGTTTAGGCAGATTAATTTGTCCCTACGTAGCATGTGGTCACAGTGCAGTTTTTCAGCTAAATTAATGACTACTTTGAAACTTGTTATGCACAACAACATAAACAAAATACCTGTTTTGCAATGGGAAGTACAAAATCGATCGCTGACAATAAGGATGTGGTCAAAACAGAAAGACTATAGAATAAAGGAATTCACAAATTAAAAACCCATGCTTCTCAGGATGGAATACTGTGTAAATAGGCATTAGTTAGAGGTTTAATCGTGTCAATGTTTTCTTTAATAATTGTATGTTACAACAATTCTTCTGTTTGTTTGCAAGGTTAAATGCATCACAATAATGCAGGATACTGACCATGTCTGACATCCAGACATCCAATTGCACCTTCACTTAAGAAACATCCTCTGCCTGTTTATCCTATGTCATTTCCCAACCACTTCGGAACCCTATACTTAATTGACTTTGGCATGAACTCTCATCCTGAAAACACCTGGAAGCACGTGCATAATAAATACCTGACCGTTTCTACTGAATACTTTAATGAGCAATTATGTGTTTTTATAGGACTGAAGACATAATTAGTGAGCAGCTCATAGATTTAAAAGCCTACTTACTTGAAACTTACCTTGAAAAGCAACTTAAGTCAATCTCCTTTGCAGTGAAGCAAGAGCCCTGCCTCAGCCCAGGTTGAGGTCAGAAAAAAAAATACCAATATACTGTATTGAGAGACAGTCCGAAGTCTTTCTAACTCACGTTTGACTTACATGCTAAGCTTCGTATGATCAGTACCCCCATGATATTGCTAACTTTCCATTTATTAATGTTTGATAATGTTTGTTAGATGTGCAAAATCTCAAAGATCTGATCGTGTTTATTATATTAATTTAACCTTGATTTAAATTGAATTGATTCAGGAGCATTGAATACAGACTTCTTTTTCATAATTAGTTCTTCTGTAATATCTAGTTACATATAACCCCCAAATTCAAATCAACATTGTCTTTTCAAACAAGCAGGATTGGGGTTTGATTATTTCTTCTTCACATACACTGACTACTTGGTGGATCTGTAATGGGCTTTATTTACAGTTCCTCCAAAAGAGAGTTCCACAGCCCACAGTTTGAGAAGTCGAGTCCTGAAGGTGATGAAGTTGCCATGGTCATAGAATCGTTCAAGTTGGAAGCAACCTCTGGAGGTCTAGGCCAGTACTCTGTTCATAGTAGGTCCCAGAGCATATTACTCAGGGACTTGTCCACTTTTGCTCTGGACACCACCAGGATGGGAACTCCCTAGCCTTTCTGGGTACTTCATTCCAGTGTCTGACCACTTCTGTGGTAAAAAGTTATTATTGTAGCTATTGGAATTCCTCATGTTCCGACTTGTATCTGTTGTCTTTTGTACTATTACTGTGCACCTTGGTGAAGAGTCTGGCTCCATCTTCTCTGTATCTTCTGACAATAGATGTGCCTTCAGTCTTCTCTACTGTGACAGACCCTACTCCCTCAGCCTCTGCTCTTATGTGACATGCTCCAGTTCTTGCTGAACTCACTCCAATATGTCAATGTCTTTCTTGTCCAGAGGAACCAAAAACTGATTGCAGTGCTCCAGATGCAGCCTGACAAGTGCCAAACAAGGGAAAGGATGAATGCCCTGCTCCTGCTGACTATGCTGTTGTTAAACCAGCTCAAAATACAGTTGGTCTTCTTTCTTTGCTGAAAGGACACTCTGCTTCATGTTTAGTCAATTCATGTTCCACTTGTCCACCAGGCCTCCCCCCTTCATTTCTTCAAAGCTGCTTCTTATACGGTTGTTCCTTGGCATGTACTGTTGAATGGAGTTATTCCTTCCCAAGTATAAGACCTTGTGTTTGCTTCTGATGTACCTTCTACTGAAATGTTGACCACACTTGGTTTTCATATTTTCAATGGGCACTTACATAGAGATTTTCTTTCCCTTATTTAAATGTATCACAATTTGGGCCATTGGGCATAAATGTTCCATGAAAAATTGTACTTTAGCAAATTACCTGGGTTAGAATAACAGGTCATTCCATCCACTTGGGAGTGCTAGCCATAATAATAGGGTGGAGAAGTATTATAGCAAGATAACAGCAAGCTATCAGTCATATTTGTTTTTTCTTGTTAGCTTCATTTAAGCTAAGAAGTAGATTTGTGCTTAAGATATTGAAACAAACAAACGAAAGAGCTCTGCAGATACTGTAAGCCATATTTTCAGCTCTGATAGAGCAGTGCTTGCACAAAGCTGAAAGTGAGGGCTAAGACCACCATAGTGGCCAAAGACTATCTCTTTCAAAAACACTCTGAGGGAGATGGGTTTGTATCTTGTCCCTGAGCACAGCTATATAAATATACTGATGCCAGCAGTTTTGACATACCATATTGGATATTGGGGTGGGGGTCTACCCAGCAGTACCTCAGCAGCATGAGTCAGGACACAAGTATCATTAATGGAACAGAGTCCTTCCCTTGGTACTACATTAACTTTCACTTCAGATAAATAAGAACATGAAAGTACCAATGTGAATAGTCTTGTTAAAGCTACTTTAAAGGAAATTTTAGAGCAAACTTATTTTTTCAGGTTTTCTTTTTGATATTTCAATTGTTTATTAATGCTGAAGACCTTTTAAGAAAAAAGCCTGAAGGTGCACAAAGCTTTCTATGGGAACAGCTTTACCTGACTGAACCAATAGTTAGTTGATGTTTACTAGTGTTAGTGAAGTCATACACCAGTGACAAGAAGGTATCAGGTCAAGTCTGATGGGTAAACTACTCTTTGAAAGCTAAGGCTAGAGTTTATGAGAAGTGAAGGCTAAGTAATTGTAGAATGATGGCTAATTACTACATGGGTTATTATGAATAATCAATACAGCATGAACACCAAAGGATTATATTAATGGTGTTGCAAAAGGGAAACAGACTGTCTTATTAATTCTTAGTAAGATATGGCAACTTAGTTAACCACTGTCTAGCATCAGGTACAGTCAGATGGTAGTATGAGGTTCTTCTCTATAAATGCATGCTAAAGATTTATCTGGTGAAGTCTTATGCCCCAGTGCAAAGCCTTGGTCACATAAGGTGCTGTATATGTGCAAAAGGCTCCACACGTATTCATTCACCTGCAAAACTGATGTGAGGAGGATGTTATTTGTGTAACTGCAGAACAGTTAAATTAATGATTTTATTTGCTGATATATGGTTACTTTATCATGTAATTCTAAGCACTTCTACTTCATGCTTTGCCTTCCAAAAATTTACTTTGAAATTGTGGCTAATTTGAACATAAGGTAATATTGGTCTACAAAGACAAACGTTTTCATAAAGACTGTTCTGGGAGACACCCAAGAAGAGAAGTTGATAATGCAACTGAAGCTCTTCTGAAGGATCTCCTTTTTCCTGCTGTGGGATCACTGATACTACAGATTGTTCAGCTCAAACTAATGGCAGGTCGCAAGAAAATTTCCTGGTTTGCTTCTTTTCCTAAAAGTCTTAAATTTATGATCTTTTTTTTTTCAATTTTATTGAAATCCATGGAAACTAAACATGTGCCTGAAGCTAAAAATGTGTGTCTTAAAGTATTTTCTTGGCATAGAATCAGAATAAAATACTGCAGAAAGGTGAGCAGGGCTGCCAAAATCTGACTGTCTTAAAGAGGTCAACCATAATCTTCAATGGGAGTTGTTCAAGAGACTTACTCTACTTACAACAAGGTTTCATTTTATAAGGAATATAAATCCTGTCTGACTTGCTTTCACATTTGATTTTATTGTATGTATCAAAACTCCAGAACACTGAATTAATAAATAAAGGCAAAAATCATAGGTATTAGAAGGCTGTGGGGAAAATAACAAATCCCAATATTTTCATATTGCATTCTAAAACATAAACAGGAAATAAAAGTGTTTATGAAGTGTTGTTGTATTGTCTAGTAACAGAACAATGACACCCTGTAGGAGACAAACTGCAGTAAGTTCTAATGAAGAAAACAAACAAAATGAGCTTAACTCACCGACAGGTTGTTATCTTCCCCTCCAGACTCATTTCAGTCTCTTCCTGAACACAGTGTTCCAATTCAAGTCACTAATTCCCACCCTTGAGAGTGAATGTTGAGTATGATATTGGGAGTTTGCAAAAATACTGCTACTGACATTTAGATGTGAAACATCCACTTATTCCTCATAGATGTGGTGTCTTCCTTTCTTTTAATTACTTTTTTTTCATTTGGTACAAGCTGTGTTCCTTTTTTGTGTTTTGTGTAGAGTGTTTTCTCAAGACTGAAGGAAAAGAAGTCTCTTACTTAAACAAGCTATTACATATAATGTAGGATTTTAAGCAAGTTCTTTTGATCACAAGTTAGATTATCACTTTTCAACCACAAACATCTTAGTTTGAGCATGTGAGCACTGAAGATGGTTCAAGTCTCTGAGCTGGAGTTTTCTATAAGCTAGATTAATTCTAGCCTCTCCAAACCAGCTTCTGAATCCTGAATTTGCTAGAGCTTCTGGATGGTTTTCCCACAAGAGTCTGTCACAGGAGTCTAGCTCTGGTCATGGAAATGATGATTGTTTTAGGTTAAAATGAAGGTAGTCTGTCACCTAGCCCTGAGAGACAAGAGCTACCACTTTTAAGTCTGAGAAAAACAGATCCAAGAGAAGCATCACACTCTGGATCTCAGAGGAAGTGGAAGGGAGCGGGCATTTACTTAATAAAGATTAATAAGATTAATAAGTATAGATATTCAGATTTCTTTACATGCAAGCGAAACTCACAGGTTTGGAGTTAAAAGTATCTCTTTTGAAAGGAAGCTGGAATCCTGAAAAACCTGTGTCTCTGTGTTTCCTTCTGCAAGTGCATTACAAACTCAGTGAAAAACAGTTGTTTGAGGTTGAATATGTGGGATTATGAGCAAAAGAGCCATAGTTTTCTATGCCTAAATCACAGCAGGGGTCAGTTTTCAGTTCAGTAAAGGCTTCTGCACTTCACCTTCAAAAGACACAGCTTATATATATATTTTCAAGTTTTGCTGGGCCTTGTGTAAGCTAAATGAGTAAAAAAACCACTTTGCGCACCAAGAGGGGCACCTTAATGAAGGATGGTAAGGTCATGACAATTAAACATCATGAAACCTCTCAGCTAAGTGTAAGATCTGAGCGTACATGAGGTCTCTCACTATTATTCATGCCTCTTTGGTGAAACCATGATGACATTTGTGGGCATTATTTTGTAAAATTGCTACTGCTCTAGATTCAGGAGCTCTATTACAAGCACAGTGCATAAAGAAGCTGCCACTGATGTGGGCAGTTGTTTAAAGCCAAAATGTATCCTCTCTTATTTTTCAAGACATGTCTTTCCTGAAAGTGTATCTTTGAATATTCTTGGCATCATAGTTATGTGCTTACCAATAACAAAAACATTTTAAATTGTTTACATCTTTTAGTTGTCTTGTTGCCAGACAAGTTAAATACACTGTACCTTCTCTCCGTTCTCATCTGCTGTTTCGTTAGAAACAGTTTGAAGAATGTTTCTGGCTTCTGAATGAAATTATTTTTATATATTAATCTGAAACAAGTACTAAAAATTAATCTATTAGTTACATCTCTTCACTCAGTAACTGGAGAAACCACAGCACAAGGAATTAATCCACTGAAAAACTTTTGGAAGTTGGTAATCTAGGAAGACAGTAACATAAATACATGTTTTGTTAATTCCTGTGCATCTCCAGTGATGTGCTGTAAAGGATTAAAAGATTATTGAGAGGAAAATGCTTTTGTGACAGCTACAAAAAGCAGTAAATATACAGTCTGAAAAGGTTTTCCTCACTTGAAAATAAACAAAACAAAGATAAATTGTGCTATCTAATAATCTGGAAAAGTAGTAATGAAAGAAACGGTTAAGCCTTTCTATAGGAACAGCAGAGATGTAGGTAAAACCAGGAAACATCACCAGTCAGATGCCAGTTCTTGCCTTGCGATAGAAGAGGCCATAGGACTGCCCACAACCATGTATATTCCAAAGAGTGGTGGAAAGCCAGGATTATCTGCATAGCAAGGTTGTCTTACTGTTTTGCTCAACTCTTGCTAATATAATCCAAGGCTTCTGCACACACTGGTTGCCCTTATTGTAAAGGAATGCCTAAAGACACCTTCTTGCACCTGTGTTCAGACAAAAGAAGTACCTTGTGTCTCCAAAATCCCACTTTTTTCTCTCCACTTCCACTCTGACAGTAACAATTAGTCAGGCTTGGGCTCAAATCCCCAGCTGGCATGTTGTCTCATTAGGTAAATAATTGCTGTAAGACTGCTGGGTCAGGTCTATATATACCAAGTAAAACTGGTAACTCCTCTCGTACAACTTCCAGCTATTAAATACCTCCCTAAGTACATCAGGAATCTGTACATATTGTGGTGAAAAGACTCCAGTGAGCAGCCAACCTGAAACAAGAGCTGCAGCTTTAAAGATATTCACAAGGGCTTCACAAAGCAATCTCATAAAATCTGGATTTACTGGAGTATTAATAAGAACATTTGGGAGTTTCCTAGCAGCATCTTAGGTTTAAAAATCAAAGTGCTCAAGCTACTGTGTTAGGATTAACATCAGTCTTGTAAGGAATGTTCTGTTATTCCCTGTTTGACAGGGAAAGAAACCTGATCACAGACTTTTTTCAGTAAGCATCTGGAGAAAGATCATGCAGCAAAGTGGTGGCAAATTCAGGAGAAAAACTATGGATTTCCCCTACCTGCCAGATCCACTGCTTTTGAAAGTAGTGGATAAGTAGTGCTTTTCATAAAGCAGCTATGACCTTTTAGCTGTATTATGTGTCTAGGACCTCTGGACAGGCAAATTGTTAGAAAAGGTGCTGTTACTGCCTTCAGCTGCAACAAATTCTGGATGATACCTACAAGACCTATTGGTGGTAGGTACCCTGTGTCCCATGTGCAGTGACTCTGATGTGTCTGGGACACGCGTGACCTCTGGTGTGTGAACTGCACTGTTTATTTGCACTGTGCAAATCTATGCATCACACATTGTGCACTGTGGACAGGCTGACTTCACTGCGTGCAGATCAACTCTAGGTTGCTTGGATGCAAGGAACAATACAAACTTTCACCAACATCCAGTACAGTCAGTATTTCATAGGCACGGTGGGTTCACTGGGTACATGCTGAACAGACTATACATACTTCTGCATGAGAAATTACAGAGAGGTATAGGAGCCATTGCTTTTTAATTGCAAAGGATTATAGAATCACAGAATGGTTTGGGTTGGAAAGGACCTTAAGATCATCCAGTTTCAACCCCCTGCCATGACCAGGGATGCTATACACTAGACCATTTCACCCAAGGCTCTGTCCAGTCCAGCCTTGAACACTGCCAGGGATGGACCATTTACCACTTCTTTGGACAGCCTGTGCCAGGGCGTCACCACCCTGACAGGGAAGAGCTTCTTCCTTATATCTAACCTGAGCTTCTTCTGTTTCAGTTTAAACCCATTCCTCCTTGTCCTATTCCTGAAATGTAAACTGCATAGCATAGCTTTCTGTGTGTTCTGGAACATCAGAAAGTGAAAATACTTTAAAAAGAGGGGGAAAAAAGGGCATGGCACCCGAAATTCTGGGGTTATTCTGTGTGCACACAGTAAGAATTTCCCAAAGAAATCCATAATCTGGACATGTGTCTTCTTACAGAGCCCTTACAGAACGGTTTTACGGGATAATGCTGTGCCAACCATATTTGATCTCACAAGTCACCTGAACAATCCTCATAGCAGACACAGGAAAAGGATAAAAGAGCTGGTAAGTTTTTCATGTAAGATTTATGGTTACAATAAAGGCAAGTAAATTCATGTGAAACTGTTACACAGAAGTGTTAAAGAATATCATAGAATCACAGAACGGTTTGGGTTGCAAAGAACCTTAAGATCATCTGGTTCCAACACCCTGCCATGTTAGCACTTGAATGCTTTTTTTGGACTGCCTATTCTAATATCTTTTTTGCTGGTTATAAATTAAATGCCCAAATATTATGCTGTTATAAATTTTATCTCCAAAGGAAGGTTTAATGAAGTAATCTGGAAAATGAAATGTTTATCCAGAGCTCATTCTGTCTTCCATAGAATGCATAGCTTCCTTTTGCTTGTTATTACAGCTCTGAATACAACTTATGCATGCTACCCTGAAATTCTTGCTACATATTGATTGTGATCTTCAGTTCACCCATTATGTCTGTACCAATGCAGATATGTTTGTTTTAGCTTATTTACTGAGAAGATGGCCCCTGATTTTCTACATGGATCAAGAAGTTTCTTGTGGAACTATGTCTTGTCAATACCTCTTCTGTGTCATTTATAGACAAGGTGTCCCTAGGTCTCTGTGGTTATGACTATACTGACAATTAAGAGGAATTCAACTCCTAAATTCTACTTATATGTTGGAAAGCTACAGACAACTTCTCAGTATTTCTTCATGAATTTAGAGCCCCCAACAACAGAAGGACATGGACCTTTTTCAGTGAGTCCAAGGGAGGCTGCAAAGATCACAAGGGCTGGAGCTCCTCTCCTATGGAGCCAGGCTGAGAGAGCTGGGCTTGTTCAGCTTGGAGAAGAGAAAGCTCCTTAAGGGGAGATCTTAGAGGTGCTCCAGTGCCCAAAGGGGCTGCAGGAAAGCTGGAGAGGGAATTTGGACAGGGGCCTGTAGGGACAGGCCAAGGGGAATGGCTTTAACCTGCCAGAGGGGAGGTTGAGATGAGCTCTTAGGCAGAAGCTCTTCCCTGTGAGGGTGC
>JAVHNF010102117.1:0-10237 GCA_034783455.1 Micropsitta finschii | reverse complement strand
TTCGCTCTAGCTACTCCAATATCAGGTATCATACTCAGATTAAAATAAGATTAATAAACTACATTTACACAGTTTGGTGTGAAACAAGGATGGATGCAGTAGTGAAGCAAGGGATACAGTGGGTGTATAACTCTATGCTCCAAAACTGACTACAGAATCTTTCCAGTTTTGTTCCTTATCCTAAAGAATGTATTTTCCCAATGTGCCAAAGAGCAAACTCAAAACCATGTACTCTTGGGCTATCAGCTCTACACCTGAGTCCCATCTTCTTTTGATTTAGTTCAGCAAAACAAGAAACCTTTTGGCAGTTTGCTTTGCACTTTAAATAGCAAGGTCTCTTTGTGTCTGTAATCTGTTTCACAGTCTGGAGGTTAGGTACTGACAGGCTTAACAAGTTATGGTTTGCCCAGTATGCTGGGAGCTGGTTTTGTGCACTTAGCTGTGCTATTCTGGAGATATGACCATATTTAATGTTGCTCAGAATGAATAAAGATACTTCCTTGTCACCCAGGACCATTTAAAGCTTGGCAGATACAAATCTCCCTTAGTTCTAAACCATTCCTTCACTGTAGCTTCCATCTCATAAACAAAGCCAGATGATCCATCCTCCAAACCCGTGTTATGTGTGAGCACATTTTTCTGATAAGGTGAATTACAGAACAAAGGGAAATGCTTCAGCCTTCCCTCCCCCTTTAATTATCAGTGGCTGGAGACACAATTAATTTTGGAATTAAGACTGTCTGCTTTCATAAAAACATATCCTGCCTTGTCTGGCTGCCTTTTTTTTTTTTTCCAAGCAGTGTTAGTAATTATTTTCTGGGTCGCCTCTCTGTTGTCAATAGGCTGTCTGTGTGCAGTGCTGCTTCTGCAGTGTTTATAACAACAGGCTGTTTGTGACACAGTGTGGCACAGCCAGGAAGCTGACTGAGCAAGAGAGAAGGAAAAAAAAGCAAAATACTTCAGCAGGGCTGTAGAGGCTGATATTACGGAGTAATTACAGATGTCGAACAACCTGATAAAATCTTTGAAACACGAGGCCTCCTAATGAGCATGATAAAACTTAAAGCAATTGTTTCACATCTTGAATGTGGCATAATTGTTGAAAACTAAACCCCACCTCTGACCTAACTAAATCCCTGACTAAAGGGCATGGGTTTCACAAGATTCAAACAAGCCTTAGCAAATGCCATCACTACTCTGCATGATTCTAAGGGAAGGCATACAGAAGATTCAGGAATGTGTGGTGATACAGACATGGATAAAACTGCATGTGTTAGAAAGAGCAGGGTTTTCCTGATATTAAAATATGCTGAGTTGATAACTTTGGAGATCTGAGTTCTCCCCATAAGATTTCTGCTTAGACTGGAAGGAACCGTACCTAAGGCAGGTGGTGATAGAATAGGTTTTTTTCCATATGGTTGACTTTGGTCCTTGATCTCCCCTTAAGAGTGTTCCCAGCTGACTGTCACAGTAGCCTGGCCTGAGAATAAGATCCAAAAATGAAGACCGGGACTGGAATCATAAAAATCTATTCAAGCAAATTTGAAGTGTATTGTAAATTAGTAACATGAGATAGACTTAGATCAGGGTGCTATCAATGAAAACATAATAACCCACTATCACTAGCCAGCCAAACCCTTTCTCTTGTTTTAATCTCAGAAATACCACTGCTGTATCCTAACTGTGCCTCTCTGTATTATGCCTTCAGTGGCAGCCTTTTACCTTCAAATCTGGACAAAGAGAGGAACAATTCCAGAAGAGATAAATAAAAAGAACATATTACTCATTCTGGGAGATGAAGCAGTACAGGTCCAAAACGAAAACTCTTCTTCCTCTAGAAAATGAGCATTTGGCTGGCCTAGGGATCCCATACACTTCTGGGTCAGGGTTCCCATTAGCTAGTGCATGCTCTCTTGCCAGACTACAACATCAGAGCACCATTCCTCAGTTTCAGTTTGTGATACAGTGATTAAGAGTAGTTCATTTGCCTGCACTACAAAGTTTCTAGAAATACTGGCTCATTCAATGCTGTTCATGATTTTATGATCTTATTTTGCATTCTTTGTGCTTCTTCATATTTTAATTTCTAGCAGGCCATCTAACAAACTCGCTAAAATAAGGCTGGAGTGTGATAGTAATACAATCAATAAAGCAGACAAGTAATTTGTATTTCAGCTTTCCACATCATCCCTTTAGTTGTGGAATTTCAGTCAGTTCTTGTGTTGTCAGTGATTAGTTTTACCTATGGTCTGGCTATTGCCAGACACCTGTCTATTAAAAGCAGTGACAACTTCATTAAAATTCAACAACAGAGAGCAGAAGGTAAGCTTGTATGGCTGAAAACAAGTTTGGGGTTACTGTAGGGTGGACTGGGATAAGCAGAAAGCACATCCATCAACGTAACCGTGGCTGGCCTGGGTGTTATCAGTCACATTAACTGTAAGGTGTTACATAGCTCATAGTGATTACATATAGCACTGTTCACGAATATGCAAAAATCACAAGTAAAGTTACTGCACTTCATACTTCATGTTGTGGCAAACATCCTTCAAGATCATTTTCTTTTTATTTATCCTTTCAGTTACAGTTTTACTTTAATCCGCAAAATGAACCCACTATCATTCTGTTTCCTTTAAAAAGTACTCAGCTTTCAGTTCTAGTTCTAGCTGATAATCAGATTTATCTGCAGACATGAAGGAACTTCACAAAATTGGTGTTATTATCTCAATAAAAATAAGTTATAATTTTTTTCCCAGAACAGGGGTAGAACAAGGTCAAATGTAGAATTAAGCTGTCTACATGTGATATAACTTCTTAACCACATAATGTTATTTTCTGAAGATATATAAAACTCAGAACAGTATTAAGTACAACAGCAAATTCACATCTGAAAAAACTCATCACAGGAGGAGCTATGACTGCCTGATCTATGAGAAGTATTTTCTTTTTAAACTTTCCCACCAAGGAATGCCTACGAAGACAAAGATGACTGATGATGCCATTAGTATCTCTACTTATAGATCTGCCCTGTGACAAGTTGGAATATGTGAAGTGGTTAAAGAACTGAAGCTAATAATATTTTACAGGAACTATTTTCTCAGATTCTATCGAAATGAGAAATATTTTCATTTTCCTCAAACGACACATTAGACAAACTACTGAAAACAATGAATACATTTTAAATATTTTTTTTTTCTTTTAATAAAGCAATGGAGCAAATTGTAAAAGCCAAAACCAGCAAGCAGGAAGAGAGACTATATATGTTATACCTAGAAGGTCTAATGAAAATATATGATTAGAAGGACATATGCCACACATAAGCTCTTGCATATAAAACACAGGCAAAAAGATGGAAGAATTATAAAAAAATGCAGTTTCATAAGAGTCTGATGAACACTTGAAGTAACGTTGCTGGAAGAGATATTGCTACAAATGTGAGATAGAGAAAGAGATTACCCTTTTTTTCAAAAGAAAGTATTCTACCTCATTCAACTCCCGGTTTCCACAGCACCACTCTTTTCTCCAAAGCCTGTGTATCCAGGACCTAACCTTGTTAATATTATTAGATAATTACCTAGTAAATAATGCATGGCTCCTCTGGGGGTCCCAGCATAAGAAAGTCATTGACCTGTTGGAGCCAGTCCAGAGGAGGCCACAGAGATGCTCCGAGGGCTAGAGCACCTCTCCTGTGAAGACAGGCTAAGAGAGCTGGTCTTGCTCAGCCTGGAGAAGAGAAGCCTGCAGGGAGACCTTAGAGCAGTTTCCAGTACCTAAAGGGGACATACGAGAAATCTGGAAAGGAACTTTTTACAAAGGCATGTAGTGACAGGACAAGGGGGAATGGCTTTAAACTGAAAGAAGGGAGATTTAGATTAGATATTAGGAAGAAATTCTTCACTTTCTCTCCCTGAACTGTGTCTAACCGGTAAACAAAACATAACTGGCATGGAGTGCAAATGGTTCTAACAATTACATAGAAAAAAAAGTACTCTTTTTATATTCCTCAGTAACTGTACACACATGGGTATAATTCCCAAAGTGCTTAACATTGCAGTGTAAACAGTTTCCAGTCGCTTTCAATGATATAGTTCTCTACTAATGATTCCAACCTGAAATTATTCCTGTGGTGGATGGTCATTTGGCTGCTGCTACTAAAACCTTCAGTAATATCTGTAAACTACCACCATTAACCATAGCAGCCCAACTCCCTAATAAAAATTGTGTGGTGTCTTGGTTAATCAAGTCTTACTCTTTGTAGTTAAAACACTAAAGCGTAAAAAATTAAAACAAATAAATAAAGAAAAATGCAAATAAATGTATTTCATTAGGTCAGCACTAAAAAAACCCAAAACAACAAAACCCCAAAAACCAAAATTATTTTACCGAATGAAAACAGTCATGATTAACCTACAGCATCTTCCATTGCATACCACAAAATAAATGGAGGCTTATAAATGCCAAGCTGAAGCAGAATAATGTCTTGCCTTAAAATTAGAGCTTAATTAGCCCAAGGGAGAACAAACAATTGGTCAGATTCTTCCTGCAACTGATGATTAGCTCTCATTATTTCAGGCTGTCTCCTAGGCCATACAGCAATGCAATAGATGACAATCAGGGTAAAGATTTACTTCAATGAGAGTGCCTGCCAGTGCAAGTCTTTATTTAATTTCATAGGACAGCACAGGTTATTTAAATTCCAGCATGGTAAGATGTCAAATGTAGGCAGTGCACGTCAAAAAAAGTCAGTCAAATGAAATGTAAGTGGAATTGGTCTCTTTCAAAAACAGGGAGAGGAAGAGTTTTACCATGAGCAGCAATCATTAAAGCATTAAACAGCTTTATGTTTTTCAAAAATATTTGCTAATGCATGAAAACATTTCACAAAGAAAGTATGTTTTTTAGGCAGAGGAGGAAAGCTGCTGTCACGAATCATTTAATAAAAGTATCTGACCTTGTACCTGCAGTAACAAGGAACCACATCTAGTTGCAAAAGATGTTCCTTCTGATCAATAAAATACAACACAACTGCTGCTTTCATATGGGCAAAACTATTTGTTCCCTGTTATTCCAGTTATGTACTGATGTAGCTCACTGCTATGATTCTTGGAAACACAGTTGAAAAACTGTAATCAACTGCAGTGATTACATTTTAAGCAAAGAATGCTGATTTGCCTAGCTAAGCTGGAATTCCCAGCCTAAGCGAGGAAAATACTTCTTCGGCATCGAGTCCTATGCAGTAAGGAAATATCTGGGCAGAGAAGAAATCCTCTGTGACTGGAGGGTCTATCCACACATAACTGAAATTATGACTCATAATGACTGATAATAACTGATTCTCATACTTGCAGTGCTAGAGTGAGTGTTTTAGACTTTGCACATGAAGATAAGCTCAAAGAGTGGAAGGCAAGCCCATAGAAAGTCACACTTTAGCTCCACTGCTACAGGAAAGTATGGAAGAATGGTTACTATGCCACATCTACAGGTGTAAACTAGAGTATCTGAGCCTTGAATACATGGAGAACAATGAGCAATGCAACACAGTATTTTACAAAGCTCAGCAACATTACACAGTTATTAAGGATAGGAATGAATTTCAGAGCCGAATGCAATTGCACCAGAGGTGAAGGAAAATCCACAATGCAATCATTCAAGCAGCAGTTTGGCCAGGCCACCAGGATTAACACCTTCAGCTTCTGCAAATACATCATGGGAACTTTAAGAACCACAAGTGCTCAGTGCTTTGTTTTCATCTCTTAGGCAAACATCCTACTTTGTGAGTCAACAGCAGTTTTGAATAAATCAAGTTTACCTATATTGTCTTCTAGAAGACCAATAAACAAGAGTTGTAATAGTTAATCCTAGATGTTATCAAAGGAGTTTCAGTTCAGTTCAATCCTTTTAATTTGCAGCTTTTGGCATTGAGCCAAATAGTTGTGACTTAATAGGATCTGCAAGTTAAAATTAAAATCCTGCATGCCTGTCTGTTTCAGTTCTTATCCCACACTTCCTCTTTGGGTAAACCACTCCATTATTACTGCTGTATCCAGAGCCTGTATTTTGTTTCTGGTCTCCTTTAACTTGTGGCAACCTCTACTTAACAAAGACCCAAACATGCTGTAGTATGACTATTTGGGAATAGTTATATATTCCTTAAAGTCTCAAAAAAATATTGTTTCAGGACCTTAGAAGCAAAAAGGAGAAAATGCTCAGCAGACGTAAAGACAGAGCCTTGGAGATGACATTATATACCGCTTGACTGAATACAATTTATAATTTTGGAGGGTTTAAGATACTTCATTCCCTTACTTCCAATAACAAATGCAGGGGATTCTGATACCTGTTCAACCAAGGGATTAGAAATAATGAACAACTGCTATGTTTGTATGTTGTTTTTACTATACAGAAAGGAAACAATTTATGCTATCTAGCACAAGCCAGCACTTAAAAACTCCACCAATTTATATGCACTGTAACTACTGAGAACAACTCTGAGAAACATTAGCTGTAATAATTTCAATCACAAATCAACTGTAATTTTTTCCTTCACTTTTTTATTTACATTCCTTTTTTTCTTTCAGGTTTTTTCTTTCCTTTATCTTCTTTTCACCTCGCAAGTCTATTCAAACAAGTTCACCAAACGTTTTAAACAATAAAATGTGTAGCAAATGCAGTATCTGGCAGTTCCTTGTCAGTTTGCAGAGTTAATATACACTGTGTTTTCTACTGCAGCTTCAAGGCTTAGCAGACTTGGGAATCACTCTGCATTTGTAAACCAATAAAAATAAATATGCATGTATTTTTAAAAGGATCCAGTTGCTCTCAGAAAAGCTTATAACCAAAATACTTTCCTGCTTTATACTCTCCAGTAAACAAAACAAAGATTAAAGTTATAAACTGAGAAATGCTGAGACTGATGTTTCCAAAAACTTACTATAGAATAGTTCTTAAGGACGTATGTAACATTTATTATTCCCTATGAATTCTGTATAAGAAAGAGTTCTTCAAACATGTTAGAAATTCTTAATTTAAGATATAGACTTCTTACAACACTGTTGATAACAAAACAATAGGAGTAAGATAATAAGTTTTTATCCTTTATTACTTTTCTGCTTTAGTTGAGTGCTCCCACTGTGATCCGCACAAGACATTTCACAAGACATTTATCTACAAGAGAAAGGAACAGAAAGAAACTCAAGCAGAGTGATTAAACCTGATGTCTCCTTTCTACAGACACGTGCACAGGCTTAATCAATCTGACGCCAGCAGTCTCCACTTTCACATTGCCTGCTGGCTTCATGCCTGACAGATTCCACCTACTGTACATCTTTGTAGGCAGAATAAAGATGTGAGATAAAGAAAGCAAAGTGACCCAACAGAGCAGTCTGCATAAATTACATGCCACTAGTCTAAGCTGTGTGAGGCTCTGATCCCGGTGACTACTGCTGTCTCAGCCACCCTGCAGTGCAAATAGAGTGTTTATGAAGAGTATACGTTTGCTATTGAAAACCAAAGCTTGCAAAAATTTAGGCTTATTCTGTTTTTTCCCAAACTGTGAATGGTAATGCTTTCAACATTGAAGAGTCTGTCTCCTTTAAGTGTTGAGTTGTCCATCTACACATACTACACTAGTCAAATAGGAAACATATTGTGGTAATGGAGGTTCTTATGAAAATTTACCAATTCATCTTAGACACACTGACATAAGAGGATTTTTTTTTAAGCAGCACCTATTAGGCTTGCTGTATGAAAGCAATGACTGTTTCAGACCAGAATTTTCCTAAGGGGCAAAACCAAAAAAAAAAACCTCTGTAACCAAATCTCTAGAATTCCCTCTCCCCAGTGAAAAATGTGAACAATGTTACAATATGAAATTCAGTAAGAAAAACAGTTAGCATAAGCAATTGCTCTCAGCTTAATGTGCCCTTTCTGAGGGTAACATTGGGTTCTCTCCCAGATAAAAACATCCCTTGAGGATGAAATGCTAGGACAGTAAATTTAATGTTTTAAGATAAGAAGAGGCAGACCTGCTAGGTATCTTAAACTGAAATCCAGGAAACAACCCCGTTTCTTCCTCCTTTGTATTTGTGTACATGATGCTGAGAAAGGCGCTGAAGAAAATCAGCGACTGTAGGAAACTTTAAATAGCTCAAATAGTATATTCTAGAATCAAATGCAAAGACCTTCTAGTTTCAGATTTATAAACTAGTAAGTTTACAGTAATGAAATAATTCCAAGAGCAAGAAATAAATGAGAAGATGAGAAATAAAATTATAACTGTAAGAGAAATTCCAATTATGCATCTGAAATTAAAAAACATTGTTTTATAATTATATGAACTGCAGAGGTATGTTTCATTAATTGCAATAAGTCTTGTTATCATCACTGTATTTCAATTGTATTGGGAAAAAACATACAGACAACAATAGATCACAGATCAAGATATTATAAGGCCAGCCATACTCCCAGTGGTGTGGACTAGCATCTCAGAATTCTAACTTGCTACAGTCCCATGATAAAAATAATAATAAAACACTTGAACAAGAAAAGATCATTGCAAACAGATTTGTAATAAGTTGTGTATAACTGCTGTATGGCTGGAATTTTAGCTTTCATTTCATGGGAGGATATGGTTGTGTGAATGGTTTCTGTTCTTGACTATAAAACATACGGAGTGTCCTTAATTCAGGAAAAGCAAGATAAAAAAGCTCCTGAGAATTACAGACCTGCACAAACAATCCTGGTATAAAAGAGATCATTCACTAAAACACAAGATTAAAAAAGATAAGAACAACAGGGTATCTTGTCCCCAGGGTTTTAATAGTGATCATACAGAGAGCCAGATGGACAATCCTGTCCTAACTAAACCTTACAAAATGTTCATTTGAATTCTGTCTGTAAGGTTTCAAAAAAATTTAAGAGGAAAACGTCAAAGTGGGCACTGTAGATCTGAAAAATAGACATCACGTCATCCATACCCCTGTGTTCTGCTGTCATGAGTAGGCAGTTAATAGGTCTCTTGTAAATGCAAGTATTCTTCCTGTACTTACAGCAGAGAGAGGACAGACATCCCAGAAGGAATACTACATGCAGAGGGCTATGGTTGAGATGTCTATCCGCTGCCACAGAAAACTCAAGCATTCTCTGAGACAAAATTGTGTCTTTTTAAGTGTACCTTTTGAAATGTTAGTATTTTTTTCTCATACTAAGTGAAATACACTTTCAAAACTATGCCATTCTAAATAAAATATTATCATCACCCATTAAATTTAAGTGATATTCCAGGCATATCATTTCACCTAAAATATTTTTAATGATAATGCTATATGTAAATAGGAAATATAGCTAGATATATGCATAGCACATGGTATGCCATGACATTTCCCATGTCTTTTTGAATATTTTGGACATTGAGCAAACTAAAAAAAAAAAAAAAATAAAAAAAAGGAAAAAAATTCATATAAAAGGGAATCATGCTCTACCTTACTTCTTTTCCTTTACAAACTCCTATTTCTGTCTGATCCTGCCATTGAGGAACAGTCCTGGACTTGAAACACTGGAATCTGTTGCCCATAAAAAACTGTACTAATGGTATTGATCCAATTCAGAATTTCCATAACTGGATCAGGTGGGAAAGCATAAGCAGAAAAAGCAAGAGGAAACCAAGTTTCCATTGATGTTTTCAATAATTAGATGAACAGAAACCTAAACCTTGAACAACAAACAAAATAATTTCTGTTTGAAGAATAACGCTGCTGCCTTGTTAACAGAAAGCGGCTTGCTTCCGCTTTCTTCTTACACAAGAAACTAATCATGTGTAAGGGCGAAGAGAGATTATTTTCTTTCTAGTCAAGAACCGTGGATTCACCATTGCAAGGGCTGCCTAGAAGTAATCACTACACTCCTTCTGTTTTGTATAAGTTTATTTCCACAGGAACACCCACTTCACAGACCTCCTGCCCTTTGCACCTGAGACACCCTTTTACCCACTATTCTTTTAGGTGGTGAAGTATTTTTGTAATGGGCTCAAAAGACAGAACAAAAAAGACAGAGCCCCTCCTCTGAATTGCTCCAACCCCTTCTCTGTGAAATCAAGGCAGTTTCACTCAGATCTGCATCACCCCACAGCAGCCAAGATTTATGTCTGGCATGTCTGAACGCTTCCTTGGGTATGAAAATCCTGCTTTAAAAAGAATGGGAAAAAAAAAAAAAAAAAAAAAAAGGGGGGCGAAAAGGGGAG
>JAVHNF010102109.1:0-15241 GCA_034783455.1 Micropsitta finschii | reverse complement strand
GTGCTTGGTGACAGCCAGCATGGCTTCACTAAGGGGAAATCCTGCCTGACCAATTTGGTGGCCTTCTGTGATGGGGCTACGGGACTGATGGACAGAGGTAGAGCAGTTGACGTCATCTACCCGGACTTGTGCAAAGCATTTGACACTGTCCCACATGACATCCTTGT
Organism: Micropsitta finschii; assembly: GCA_034783455.1. NCBI lineage: Eukaryota > Metazoa > Chordata > Aves > Psittaciformes > Psittacidae > Micropsitta > Micropsitta finschii. The sequence goes on along the minus strand of JAVHNF010102109.1, from coordinate 15,074 downwards.
CTCTAAACTGGAGACACATCAGTTTGATAGGTGGACCACTCAGTGGATAAAGAACTGGCTGGATGGCAGTTGTGGTCACGCAAAGAGTTGTGGTCAATGGGAATTTTGACTTTGTCATCTTTCTGTTTCACCAGTTGTATTTTATTCTTTATTCAGAGCAAGAGCAGGAACTGCTAGTTTGCCTATATTATATCATTCATGGTTTTTGCTTGTTCTGTCATTTTCCTTTTGTTCCCCTTGTCTCTGCTTATGCATGAACAGAAGTATGATTACACTGTCCAAGTGCTTTTCCTGCCTTTATTTGAATTAATCCGATTTATAAAATGAATAGTTTATATATTCCTTACAATGCACAAAAATCTGTGTGATTGAAAAGAATTAAAATGAATGAGACAGGTATTGGACTTGGATTGTTAATTGGCAGAGCAAGTCAAGTATTGAAGAGTTCTCTCCAAGCCACATTATGGATGGTTTTTCATGCAGGAAATGTCAAACATGGAAATATACAGAACTGTTGGGAAAGTAAAAGGATTGCCCCTGTGTCTTAGCAAGATAGGCAGTAAAGTGAAATGTCTTGATAGGGTCAGAAGTTCACTTTCCTCCTGGGAAAAAAAAAAGAGAGAGCTGTAGTAAATTGCACATCATTTCACAAACATCAGGGACAATCTTTCCAGTACCAAAGCAGTAACTTGGCAGTAATGTATTTTTTCCTGTTAGCCCTTCTAAAGAGAAAGTAAATAAATTTTTTGTTCTTAAATTTAAAACAATCTTATTCCAAGTAATGGGAATGAGTTAAAGTAAAATCTGCCTAAGTGAAGGAAAAACTATCTTTCTGTCTTTTGGCTGTTAGTAGCCTAATTGCCTTTGATTTAAAATGTGGCAAGAGAGCATGTTTTCAGTTTCAGTTTCAGTTTCTTTTGTAGGTGAAAATGATGACAGAGTAAAGCAGACAATACTCTTTTCACCTTCTCATCTGAAGTTTTGTATCTTTTCCCTCAAATTTTGGTTATAGGAGGCTTTCTAAGCTAAGAGGATCACAAGCAGTCATTCTGCCTTCTCTTCACTCTCCTTTGCACTGGATTGGCTCATGCTGCTCAGAGTTAGAAATTATAGTTTGTACTTGCATTTTTCATATTGATACAAAGTCTTAATGGGGTATTGTTGTCTTTAAAACTTTTCCTTGTGAAATTTGAGCAAGCGGTGCACGTAAGATTGCACTTATTAACTGATTGTAGGTTCAGTTAATACTTAAAAATGTATATATAAAAATATCTACAGCTGCTGCCTTCTGTGCAGTTGATGACAGATGGGAAACCAAAGCATAACAACTTTAAGAATTATTTGGATTTTATTACTTTATGTAATTATGTGAGTTATTTTTGTTTTGACGGTAGTTTCTAGGTGGAACTTCATGTCATGTATATGCTATGCAAGATATTCTTACTTTAAATTTTTGGTTTTTTACACACAGAAAATTGATGCACAAGCTATTGAAGAATTCTACGGGTTGACTTCAGACATCTCAAAGAACTCTGAGTCTGGTTACATCCTCTTCTATCAGTCTCGGGATTGACGGGAAACTGCAGTGAAGAGAGATTTTTATGTCTCACATCTCTATCTTGAAATGGAGCAAGCACTGAGAAAAAGGAAAGCAAGGAGCTCCAGGGTCAGTGGCACAGTTTGCACACAACTAAGCAAAGAGTTTGGGATTATTGAGACCTTTGTATCATTTTAATTTTATTTGCTCAGGTATCATGCTGACTACACATCTCCACTGCATCCCATAAGCAAAAAGAGATATCAGCCACTCTTGCAGGAGCTTTCTGTTAGGTAATACTATCTCTGTGGTCCTAATTCAAAGCCCATTAAGGTCACTGGAGAACCTTTCATGGACTTCAGTGGAATTTGAATCAGGTTCTAACTGCACTGCCAGGTTGGTGCAATAGGAGCATTAGAAATCTGTATTTTATAAAGACTTTGTGTGTAAAAGTTAAAGGACTCTTTGTGAACTTAGATTCCTGTACTTAAGTTTAAAAGAATGAGGTTCAGGGGATAACGTGTAAGCGAGAAGATATATCTGGGCCCAACACAATTGCCTTCTTGATGGTAGTCGTTTAACTGAAGATATAAACTGGTGTCAGGGAGGCAAGTATGTTTTGCTTCTCTGAAGAAGCTTACGTTATTTATAATGTATGACCGGGAACAATCAGTCAAGATTATGGCTTTTAATCTCCGTATGGGGAAAGGTTTGGTTTGTAATAGTTTATTTTTATTTATAAATTATTGTTACTTAGGATCTTGTGTATTGTCCTTTATTCTAACAAGTACTGGAAATTTTATATATTAATTTGAATTAAAACTAATTATGTTTAAATGTTAAACAAGAGCCAATATAAATTCTAAAAATAATGCTTATGCTATCTGTCAAAAAATGAATAACACAAAAGAGAGATTTCCTTCTGGAGGAACTGGTATTTAAGTGAGGTACTTCAATAAATTAGAATATCCTCTTTCCATTAGTGGGTGAAAAAAAGGTGATCAAACTATTAGAAGACTTCAGAAAAGCATATCATAATAAAATGTTGGCGCAGTGGTGGTATACTGGTATTTATAGTTCTTTAATAATTTGTTAATGGTTCATACAAACTAGAATGATTTAGATAAAGTAAATCATTTTAAGAATATTATTCCCTTTCCTAAAAATGGATCTTTTTCTGTTCCTAGTGGCATGGGTGACTCTAAAAAGCCACTCAAGGTCTCAAGTATAAATGATGTCTGAGTAGTAAGAAGAAATAAGTTTGGAATTCCGTGAGACTGGAGATACCACATTCCTCTAAAAGTAATAATTCTTAAGTCCCTTAGAGTGAAAATTTCTGAAACTAGGCAGTTTGTCTTGCTTTAGGTTTATGAAATAGCATTAAGAATTAAATTTTGGCAAAACACCTGATCTGCGAACTACTGTGATTTGACATTCTTCCACTTACCAGGACGTTGCCTGACAGTAGCTGAATGTAATTTCTGGAAAGTCATGGGATGTGCATTCCAGATTATGGCAATCAGGTCTTGGATGTCCTTGTCACTCCCTCTTCAGCTAGTGATTTTTACATTATTGTCATTTTCTAAGGTTATTTTATTGATACTGTTAAACTTCTAAAAAGAATGTCTCCGGTCTGCTGCTATAACTGACTATTTACTTACCTGTATCTTTTAGCTCAGGAAATGACTTCACCTATTCACTCAGTTGAACAAATCTTTAACAGGGTCACTAAATAAATTGGGCTATTTAGCAACTGTCATACTGTAACAAATTGCTTTTGTAAAATGCAAAGTTTCTAAAGCTTGGTTTGGCTGGAATTCTTTTATAGAAAATTGTGTATCATGATTAAACTACCAGCATTGTAAAATACAGCTTCAAATATTGTGCGAGATGCAGAAAATATGATAGGATTTTTCTAAAGGGATTCCTGTAATTTGAAGACCTTTTTTCAGCTTTCAGTGTCAAAAAGGTTTAAGGGGTGAATCAGTTGGATAATGGTGCATGTTAGAAGGATGAAGTCCTTTGCATACTAAAGGTACAGTATTGTAAAAGAACTGTCACATTACTTTTTGCTAATGGAATATCTGGGGTTTTTTCTTTGGGTTGTTTTTTTTTTTTTTTTTTCCTTTATTTTTCTGTTTGGATTTTGGGGTTTTTTTAGGTGTAGTTAAAAGCTGAGATTAGTCACTAAATAGTTTATGCCCTAACAAAATTGAAAATGTTTTTGTTATTTCACTGGTTTTACTCCTGCTATGTATTTTTATAAGATACTGACTTTTATTTTGTATAGGGGTTTTGAGATAGTATTCCAAATTATATATTTCGTTTTTGTTTTAGTGCAGTTGAAATAATTGTAAGTTTTTAATTAAACTGGTATCAGAAGCTGCAACTTAAAACACTGAAAAGACAGAAAAGTGCAAAATATAACTGATTGGTATGTAAAACATTATGGGCTTTTTTTTCTTGGTTGTAATGCAGGGGGGAGCGTGGGAAAGTCGTCAGTTGTAAATGGTGGAAATTATTTGCTGTGTAACTATGTAAATGTTAACTGGGACTACAGTCCCTTATTTTGTATATTGGAGCAAAAACCTTCTATTAAATAAAGTATGTTCTCTAAAGGTAAGTACTGTATCCTTTGTGGATCCTGAATGGTCAGCCAGCTGTCTTGTGTGCTTTTCAGTGTTTTCAAACCTTAAAAGTATCTGGAATTTCCTGTATTAAGCTAACTGCCATGAGCCATGGAAGGAGAAGTGTGTTCAGATACACTGCACTATGTATCTTACTAGATGTGTTGTGAAGAAAACAGTTCAGTGGCAGCCATGGTTTTGGTGGTGTACTTCTCTAGAATTAGTTTTTAAGTAAGTTGTTGGTTTCTGAGGTGCAGATGGGAGTGGTTTGAAATACTGCTTTCTTCCATTTCCTCAAAAAAATCTATACCTTGCTATTAAATATGCATCTGAGTTACTTGGGATCACCACTTTGTAGGGGGGAAAGCAGAAGGAAAGAAAAATAGGATTTGTTACAGCACCAACATATTAGAAAGATTGACCATCAGAAGAAAAAGTTGCAGCTGGTTACAACATCCATGTAGGATTTGGTATCGAGTCATTCTTCACTTGGAGTATATGCTACTGTTTATACAGTTTTACAAACAGTTCATACCCTGCTATATTCATAGCTGTGATAGCCACATCCTTTTACTGCCTGGAAATAATGACTTTTAGGTGTTCAGATACTTGTAGGAATGGTTAAATCTAGTTGTGTTTTAAGAAGTTAGTCCTTAGGTGACAGTCAGATGTTAGCACATAGGGATTTGATGCTGTTTCAAATTGTCTGCTATACCCGTCGACATCTGCACAGGACTGGTAGGTGTAAAATAAGATTGACACAAGATCTGTATCCTTCTAGAGCAACAGCTTCGAAGCCAAACAGGACATCCTGGCTTGTTCCCCTTGTGTCTGTCTAGGGATTTCCACAAGCACTATTGCATATGTTCTATTTGGATCACACACAGTTGAAAGTCTGTATTGCTTGGTTATATTTTTGTGGTGGTATTTGTTAAGTTTAAAACCTGAAGTATTTGAGGCCTCTAGTTGCTTTCATAATTCCCGTATTAAATTAATAGAACTTTACCTTGTGCTATTTGGTCTGGTCTCTCAGCTGTAGGTTTAAGATGATCATGTATAGTCTTACTATTAAACTCATACTTGTAACTGAAGGAAATTTTGATATGTGACATCTTCAGTCTTTATTTACCTGAACTTACTTAGCTTTTTTCCTTACCTTTTCTACAGAAATTTCCAGTTGCCTTACCAGAAAGATCTGAACTGTGTACAGTTAATGTCATGAACAGATCCGTGTAATTTTCCTCATTGCTTTCTTTGTAACTGTTCATTAAAAAATTAGTAGTAGTCCCTTTGTGTACTATTCGCTGCACAACACTGATTACTAAAGAACAGAGATGATTTCTCTTGCACACAAAGCTTTGTCTACTTACACACATGAAGAAGTGACATCTTTTTTTTCCGTTTAACTGCTGACTTTGTTCAGTGACAGAATTCATCTTGGGCTGAATGAGTCTGAGAGTGGGAGCTTGCAGAAGGTCTTGAAAATGCATCAACAACTGAGGGTGCCAAAAAGGGCTGAGTGGTGGTTTGTGTAAGTTGCCTGAGAGCAGTTATTTGCACCTATATTCCTAGGTTAAACCAGCAGTATGTGCATCTCTTCAGTTACCTTTATCTGTAAAATAATCTGTGAGATTTCAGTACATGTTGATAATCCATGGGCTGCAGTATTGTTCCATTGCAGATAATTTTATGACTTTTTTGCTAAAAGTTTAAATAATCCAGATACAGTTTGTTGCTTTCAAAGAGTGGCTTTACAGTGTAAGCTGTCCATTTCCCCCTCCTGACATTTGCCTGGGTTAATCTTAAATTTGTGCGTCTTGTAAATTCGGTCTGTATTCTCCCTCCCAGTAATGCAATATGCAGTTTATGGTATCTGTCTTGTAAGGCTTCAAAGTCCTCTAACCTCTCACAACATAATAGTGTGAGATGTATAATACATTAGTCTCTTTACATGTGAGCCTCCAAGTACTCAGTTATTACTGAAATTAATATTCTACATAATGCGTTTTCAAGGGTTGTTCATTTTGCAGCAGCTTTGCTACTGATTGATTGTTATAAATGAACTATGCAAGTCAGCTACCATGCAAACAAACACAAGCTTCATCTTTTAAATGCAGATTTCTCTCGGATCTGTTGTGTCCAGTTTTAACAGTAGAGTGGTGAGGCACCTTTCTTCAGTCTCTATTAAACAATGTCTGCAAAATTCTCTCTCTTACCATTTTAATTTTAGTGAGTTAATTTTTAGGCTAAACATAAGTATCTGCTGTTATGGTTGATGAATCCCTTTGGGGAAACTCACATAAGAATGTGTCGAATATATAAGGAGGATTGTTTGCAAACATCACTAGTTTTGAAATAAACGGAGTAATATCTTCCAGTTTCTTCCCCAAAGTAAAACTAAATTATATTCTTTCTTTCTCTCTAGTGGCTTGTGATTGCTGCCTGCATAAGAAATTGTAAGGGCTCAGAAAAGGGCAAGGTACTTTCCACTTCCTGCTTTGTATAGAACTCATGTTGGCAGCACTAGGGAGCTTTAATTACAGAAGGATCATCATCCATGTCCTTGATCTGTGTTCTGCAGGCTTAGTAATTCAGGAGAGAAAATGCACAGCAGGATTTGTCAGAGAATAGGGAGAAGGAGCTTTACAATTATTTACTGACACAGTCAATATAAAAACAACATTTCCCGAAGAGACAAAGTACTACTGGTAATGCAGATTTCTGGTGTTTGGAGAATTTAGAGTGTGCTCCAAACATCCTGTCATTCTCAGCTTTTGTTGCTTATTAAAGAGTCATCCTCTGTGCATGTGTGTGTTTAATTTGCTATTTAAGTTTATATGAGAAATTTCCATCTGTACGCAAATTTGTTAGATTGATGTGATTGTATTAATGAGTGCTTATCTAGAAACGGTTTATGTGTATATGTGAATCAAATGGAATATAATCTTTTAATGGTCCCATTTACAAAGCATTTTCAGCTGCTCACTAGGATTCATTTTTGTATTTTCTGTTACTGATTTTAGAAAAAAAAAAGATCTCAAAACATTTTACTAGTGTGCTACGTTATTAAGTGATTCAATACCCATGGATGCCTAGAAATCTCACTGCTGTCAAGTATTGACTGTTCAGAATTTGAATGTCATCACACTGTGACAAAAGTTGATATACGTCAACTGCATTGAGTGTGATCATTACGTTATTTCACCTCTATTTCACTAACTGTTGCTTTATTGTAATGGCTGCTTCAATCTGCTCTCATGGGATGTGCTAACAACATTCAGCTTGAGTTACATACTTTTATGCATGCACATTTATTTGTGTTTCTAGAAGCTGATTATCTTAATGTTATGTCACGTCAGTCTTCTCTCCACATCTTTCAAGTCAAGGAAGATTGCTGATGCGCAGCAACTGGCAGTGTTTGCTAAATTACTGAGTTGTATTTCAGAGATGAGATCAGTGCTTGAGTTTTTTGCACTGGAAGTACATGGATCTTTTGCCTTCTAATCCTCATGCCTCTCTGGTGAAAGTGTTCTTCAATGTTAAACAAAATGTTTGGAGTCATGGGACTGAATCATAGAATGATATTCTATGATTTTATGACTGAACAAATACAAGCTTAGGGTACCCCTTTCTTCCTCTTTTGAAAGGAGACACTGAAAGGCATTCAGCATTTCTCAGTAAGATTGTTACAGAACCAGAAATATTTGAAAAAGGGAACATTTGCTTTATAGAAGATATCCCTCAGATTATTATTGAGTTATAGTTCAGTGTTGGGGGCATGGCAATATTACAGAGCAGTCTTATCAGGATGAGCAGCAGGTTACATTAACACTCCTTAAGAGCAAATACTGAGGGAAGTACCACTGTATTTGCTAGTCCCAGTGTATTTTAGCAAATCTCAAACTTCATAGAGCAGCCACAAAGAACCTTCAATGAATACGTAGAGGAAAGCTGCATTCAGCAGGACAATACATGCTGTACCTATGCAAGGCTCCAAGATCGGCCACTGTTCCTTTTCATTCATCCTTTTTTGAGTAAAAGGGAGACCATTTAGAAGATACAACTTTGATATGTGTAAGCCAAGTATTCACTCACCCTATTTGTGGTAAAATTCTGGTAACTTTCTGAATCACAGAGTGTTAGGGGGAGGGACTGCAAGTTGTGAGCAAGAGGTGTGTTCCATCAGTACATTGCAACACCAGTTAGCTTCTTTTTTTCTCTATATTGCATATAGAAAAATAGATAATTCACAGGAGGAGACAAAAGTGACTGTAGTTTCTAGACTGTCTTTTGTTTTCCTCCATTATGGGATTGTTAGCAAGATATGAATATTTCGGGGAAAAAAGGTTTGAAAATTACTTGGGCATTTTAAAAAGTACAATGCATGATAATTTCGTGCTTCAGTGACTAATGGTCATTGTTAATATAAAGTAGTGAAACGCTGCTTTTGGACAAATTTAGTAGCTTTAAAAAGTATTAGCATACTGAAAGCCAAATAATAAAGGATTAGGGTGAGATGAAAAAAGCCCCAGAGCCTTGAAATCTTTTAAACAATGACCATCCTACTAGAATGGAAGGGGGAAAAAATACAGTAGAAAAAGCTGCTTGTGCAGGCTGATGGGACAGTCTGAGTTATACACAGTGTCAGCCTGTCTGTCCGAGAAATGGCATCTCCTGGTGTTGGTGCCGTATGTCAGGTACATCTATGTATGTCAGAAGACACTGCTGTGCATTCAAAGGAAGACTCCTGTAAAGAACCTACCTGTGATAATAGAGCACGTGAATATTGTCTTTACTGCACAAATATCAGCTTTTAATTTTGGAAATCGAGAAGGAATAACGTGAAACCACAGCTGCCATGTGTCCCAAAAGAACCAGAAATACGTGGTTTATGAGGATGCAGAGCATCACTCTCCAGAGTCCAGGACAATCCAGTCCCACTTCTGTGTTTCCCTTCAGGAAAACCTGTGTGATTCAAAGAGCTTCCGTAAATCTTTCCGGAGCACCCCAGCCTGCCTGCCACTTATGCTGCTGTAGTCTGGTGTTGCAGACACCTTCATGAAGTGCACATAAAAAAGCTGTCTTATAAAACATTCCTTGCAAAATCTGAGGTTAGCCTGGGTAGAAGGCTACGTAACTGGCTGGCTGCTCTTCTACTTGTGTGCAACAGGTGCAGTGTCTTCTAGGACTTACACGTGTCCTCGATGTTCTGTAAGTTCAAGTAATCCTTGTTCTAACTCGCTCGGTTTGGTGGTTTCTGAGGAGCATTTGTCATCTGCTCATGAAGATTATCTCATTAGACTGTGCTCTGACTCCGACTGCCATTGCTGGCAGGGCACAGAGAGCAAGCACTTCCTGATGTCTCATGGCTATTTACGTAAGCACTTCAGAGCAGCACTGGATTTTGTGTCCAGTTCCCTCAGGGCTGGGTAAGATTGTACGGGTCAGCATGCAGGGAGATTACAAAAATCCAGTTACTCATTATATTTAATGGGAATAACATATTTCAAATACCTGTGTCATAAGAATCAGGGATAGTATAGCACAAAAGCCGTAGATCCCTGTGGAAGCAAGGAAGTGCTGAAGGTTTGAGGTCTTGAGTATCTGCAAGTACAAACCTTTCAAGTGCTCCGTAAGAGCGTATGGACCCTCAAAAAACAGCATCTCTCCTAAAGCACTGTCTTGGAGATGCTGATTCAGTGCAGATGACATGCCTTTTCCTGTGAAATGAAAAGTAATGAGACATTTTCCCCACTCTGTAAGCAAGATCCACATAAATTTTGAGACTGGAGATGTTTTTTTCATAGAAAATTAGTTTGATGTTTTGTGATTAATAATTTACTGGAGCACTTCTTATAGCTGATTAAGTCTGGTGAATTAAAGCTCCAAGTCTCCTTGTGTCAGTGCTGGTGTCCCACTGTTGCTGTGATTTTTTTAATTATAGTGAGGAAGATGTGGAGATTAGAAGTCAGCTGTCACATCAGCGTTCCATTTATTTGGCAGATTGGCCTGTTGTGGATGTCTAGGTAATTACGTGCAAACCACTGACTCTTGCTAATGGCCAGTGTGAGGGGGGTTTTCCACAAATCTGTCAGTTCTTGAATGTTTCTGCTAAAGCACGAGGAGGAATTAAAAACCATTTTGACATACTCGTGCAAACGCCAGCTGAATGCAGACAGGCAAATGCTTCTCCTGCTGTATCTAAATATGGGCGCTTTCAGACTCCTACTTTTATACTGGAAAACAGACTACGTATTTAAAAACAAAAACTTTTGAAACGCAGGTGCCTGGTGCTCATCATCCCAAAGTGACTTAAAATTCTACTTGTCTTTGGAGTATTTTTTCAGTGTTAACAGTAGAAGTCCCTTGAAATGGAGCTACATAATCTCCATGTCTTCGGGAAGGGCTGTTATAATGCAGAAGCCTAATACAGAGTTGCCAGTGTTGGCCTGATTTATTAATAGAAGTTTTCATCAGCTTCACCTAAGGTAACAAATCCACCTGGTGGGTTACGAAATCTACAGTACCACATAATAAAAATAAATCTTTGCATTTCTAAATCCTAATTTTCTTAAAATCACTGGAGCTAGTAGTAGCAATGATAACAGAATTAGGAATGTTTGAGGTGTGGCATGGTAAACCAGCATATTCACCTGTGTGAGCACAAATTTGTGTTTATGGATGATTAATGCTATTCATACAGAAATACTGACATCAACAGCAGAGTTTTTGCATGCTAAGTGTGACAGAGAAGGTCTCTGTTCTTTCAATAGTCTTCTGAAAACAGTCTTTGCTCATAGCTTTACTGTACTCAGTTATTCACAAATCTTTCACTAGAATTCAATCTAGTCTCCTTCAGATGCCATTTGGGGCTTGCAGAAAGCATTCACAGTAAATTGGGATGGCTCTGCAAGTTCAAATGAATGAATTTCAAACTAAAACTGAGGTTTAGAATGAAGCCAAACATGGTTATGATGAGTTCAATCCAGCCCATATATTATTACATATAGAATTTTGAACCTTAAAAATGGAATTAATAATAGTTGAAGAACTGTGCTTATGATGTTTTCTTACCCTGTTGATCTTACGGGTTTTGATTTTGATAACCACACATGCTATGAAAAGAAAAGCCCCCCTCCGTGACATGTAATAAACTGAATTACAAAGCTGTACAAATACATACATGTAGTTCTGTGAGACTGTGTATGCCTTTCACTAAGTGCTGAAGTAAACATTGCTGAGGGTGTTGATCAATGAAGTGCAATTCTGAGCTGCAGAATGGCCGGCTGATGGCAGGGCTTGGGTGTTTTGTTTTGTAAATCATGGTTTGGTTGCCAGATGTACGTATTGGCCTTTCCCTGATGCCTCTTGTGCTCCTCTCAAAGAGCCCTGAGAAAAAAACATTGATCTGGTGTTCCTGTTGCTGGATTAGCACTGGTGAGCAAGGAGGAATCCTGACCACAGCACACAATATGTGCACTTGATTTCACACAGACTCTGATCAGTGTTGCCCCATGTCTCTCAAGAACAAGGTGAACTGAAACACCAGGTATGGAACAGACTTACCCAAAGGGCAAGCAGGGTGGAACTAGATGATCTTAAGGTCCTTTCCAATCCTAACTATTCTATGATTCTGTTCTATAAATGCACGATTTCATGAAGAGGCAACTGAAGGTTCACCCTGGCATGTTCCCAAGCAATGCTGGCTGGAAAGAGCTGGTGGTCCTGCTGGGATGTCCTGTTACCTGGGCTGTAGGTACGGCTCTGGCTGTCTTGCAGGAGGACAGACATCACACTGCTATAGAACTCAAACACTTGCTACACCAGTCCTCCCAAGGCAACACCACATCCAATGTGTGCTCAATATTTGATTGCCATCAGGAATTTCACTGATGACTAATGGTGTATTAGGGATTTTTTAGTTTAGGGTGCTGTTATGAGGAAAAGTAATTGCATTCATGTCAGTGATACACACTTCTAAAAGCAGGGCTGCCACAGCAGCTTTGTGAAAAAAGGGAATCTATCTCTGTTGAAACATGTTTCCCTTTCCATGACAAAAACAAAATGCAGCAATTTGCTTGGGAAACAATGGGATTGCAGGAGGGGGCTTTGAAGCAGTTCCAGCTTGTTGAGCATGCAGTGGGCCACCTACCAAGCAGCACTTGTCACAGTAAACATAACACCCAGCACTCTGAGCCCTGTGCTAGCTTATAGTATGATACTGGCTCAGCTCCATTGTGCTATTCCCACTCTTCAGAGTGCTAATGGAGTGCACCTCAAATGTCTCAAATCCCCTCCTTCTCTCTCTGATTAGAGTCAACATAATGGAGCTCACCAAACCCAAAAGGGCCAGGGTAAAAACTCCACTAGGGGGCTATGGCACTTTCTGGAGAGGGTCAGCTCCTGATGTATTTGTGCATTTGTGCCTTCAGAGCTCCAGCTGGGTAGGAATTTTCCCGCAAAGATAAATGATTTATGAAAACTGAAATGTTTCGTGGTAATGTAATTCACCAATTTGCGGTGAAACAGCTTGCAGAGTGAAGGGAGCAGTCGGTTGTTTGCCTGCCAGCTCATCGGACACGTTTATGGGGAGCCCAGATTGTAGCCCAGATTGAGCATAACTTGTGAACTGTTCAGTGGCAGGAGATCCCACCTGGTGGAACGGGGTACTCATGAGGTTTTAAGGCAACACAAATATAGAAGCAGAGGCTTTTTCTTGTGCTGATAATTTATCAGTATCGAGAGGGATCTATGAAAAACTTTGATCTATGAAACTTTGGATCTATGAAAAAAAATAAAGGGCATTTGAGATAACAGAGCAAGAGATGGAATGGTGGCTTCCGACCAGTTTGGTATGAAAAGAAATAAGTCACGCACTAGTTAATAGGGAGAAAATTAACTCTATCCCAACCAAATCTAGGACACAGAAGCAGCCAACAAGAAGTAATTGCTCCCAACTTCACACAGGATAGATTCTGTAATTCTGTATGAGATAGCCAGTGGTCTTCACAGACTTCTTTAGCTCCTTCCTGTGAGTGGTCTGCTCCCCACTGTTATCTGCACTCTGTCTTGGACAACTGTGTCAGCTTAATTTTCTTAACAAAGTCACAATACCTTTTCCTTCATCTCAGTTTATGCATAATAGGAGTGCTCTGCATAAAATCTAGTAATCTGTAAACTAAAAGCACTGGTGACATGACTTCATTATCTCCTTTCCAAGCAAATTTATCCTTGAAAATCACCTGTAAGATCACCTGATATCTTTAGTGTCTGCTGCTAATAATATCACAATTCTTCTCATCCTCTAATTTTAAGTTTGCACTGCTCTCATCCATTTCTATCTCCTAGTGAGTTACTGTGTTACCCTGAAACTGCAGGGAGAACCAGGTTATTATTACCTGCTTATAAAGGATGAGTCCAGTGGGGCTGGCACCCGGCATGCTGTGGAAGGTCAATCACAGCAATCATTATCTGTGGAGGGTATTAGACACTCAAGGGGGCATTCATTACTGCTGAGCTCAGATTTACACTTGTTTTCCCTGAGACAGTGATGGAAACTGCATTTTTTATTTTGTGATGAAATCAGTTCTCTGTTCTTTTTGTCCTTTGGTGGTGGTGGTGATTTCCATCTGCCACAGGATTCCTCATTCTCTGATCTGTGTAATGCATTGCCATTTTAATGGTCTGTCCTGCATAGCAGGCATGTTGGGGTTCCTGCTGCTGTAATTAAGCCATGGTGGTGGAGAACTGGGTGGGTCCTAGAGGGACATCTATGGAGTGCAGCACACTGGCTGCCCTGCCATGATGCCCAGCTTCGCAGGGCTTGCCCAAACAGCATCACCTATGAAACCCAGCAGATGTGTAAGGCAAGGAGGAAAGGCTGTGATAGAACAAACTGTGTGTTACAGCAGCTCTGTTGTATACAGCTATTTTGCCGCTGCTGGGGTTAAGAGCAGGCATGTCTCGTCTCTTCTGCAGTAACAAACCAAGCTTGCTAAGAGGACTGCCTTCTGCCTAACAAAGCAGATGCAACCAGCAGTGTGAATTCCTGGGTTTTGGTTGACAAGTAATGAGCAGATGCAGGATGGACCTTGTGCTCCGGATGGGGGGTGAGTCACATCCATCCGAAGAGTGCTCCAGTTTGACGCACTGGGGATGGAGTTTTCCCAGTCACTTCCCAAGCAGAGGTTGCTCATGGGGTACCGCTGCTCTTGCTTTAGCTTAGCACTGCAGTGTCTCCCTGGCACGGCTCCCCATCATCCCCACCTCCCTTTTCCTTGTCAAAGGAGGTGAACAGCTTGGCAGCAGCACCCACCACCTCAGAAAACAGCTCTCAGGGAAGGGGGTTTATAAACACTGCACCAATACACCACAAAGCGGCATGAGGCTGTAATGGGGAGTAATGAGAGGAGGTGTGGTCCCAGCGTGCTGCTAATTAGGTACTAAAAACCTGCACACAGTTGTCAGCACCTCTGTCTCCAGTGATAATTCAAAACCCGGTATTCCTCCCCTGGCGAATCCCCCTTGATGAATAAATAAAGTGACACTTGGCTATAATCACCTAAAGTTATGGCAAAACCCACCCGCTTTCAGCTGTTCCACATCTCAGAACAGTCCCTGGCAAAGCCGAGAGGACTCATTCCAATTACGCTGGAGCATGACCACGTATTGCTCTCTTCTTTATCAACACTTACTGAAAACTGCACTTGTTATTTCCCCACAGCCGATGGCAGCAGCACCGCTTCCTCGCCTGGCTGGGCTCCAGCCCCGGGCTGTGCTGTGCCTGCCATGGCTTGTCTGGGAAATCAGCTCCCGAGCTGTAATTTATCCCTCCAGCTGGTGCCTCTGCAGCATCACTGGAGGGATGCGCTAATTACCTGGTGTTAATTCAAGCTGAGACAAGCACACCG
>JAVHNF010102106.1:7739-27131 GCA_034783455.1 Micropsitta finschii | reverse complement strand
CTGCAAAGGTCTTCAACTTGAGCCTGCCCAAAGGAACAGTTTCGGTGCCCCCTCAGCTCCAGATGCCCCTGTATTTAACAGAGCTCTAGGCAGAAGCACCACTGCTGGGAAGCTGCTTCCATTTCATGGCATTTATAGCTTCTGTAATAGAACTGGTTACCTGAGAGTGCTGAAGCCCACAATCAACCCTGCACGAGCAGTCCTAAAGACCCCTATTTCTTCAGCACTCCTGCTTGCTACGAGCGCTCATGAATGAGCAGTTTCTCAGCACACAGCTTCCCTCCTGTAGCTGATGAGCTGGACGAAGCTGGACTGGTTCTGCTGCATTTGCTGACTGGCAACAACCTGGATTGTCCTTAAGAGTGCAGAGAGTTTGGGCAGAGATAGCTCTGAGGAGCTTCTTGCCGTGCACAACGACCAAAGACACAACCTAAGGTAAATGAGACTCCTGCAGAAGTTTAAAAGCAAAAACTTTTCACTTTCAGACTTCCAGCTTTCTGGCTAAGCTAAGGAAGATCTGCAACGGAGGGGCAGGCAAACGAGCTGTGCAGGTGAAGTGATTAAAGGTCTGTTAATGGGCATGACTGTATGAGGAATTGGAAATGGGCTGTAACATGGAAGTAGCCAGACCCTTTGGAAAACAAGATGTTGTGACGTGTTTTGAACTCGGCACGTGTTTGACACCAATGGGAAATGGTCCAGATACACATGAAGGCAAAGCTGGCTGTAGTCTTACCACCTCATCCTCTGTAGGCTTGAAAACATAAGTTTACATTTAGTGCAGGGTCTCCATCACATTCAGCATTAAACACATTCAATAACTGCCTCCTAAACACGACACAGTAAAGCAGTAACACATCGCATGCACGACAGAGGCAAGATACTGCTCAAGAGGCATCAGAATACACCCAAACTACACGAGATCAAGTCAGGTAAGGCAAAGCAATGAATATTATCCCCAACCATCAAAATGAACGTAACCAAGATTCCACTGCTCCAGAAACGCAGCCCTGGGTTTCTGCTGACCCTGGAGCAGTAGGCACCAGCACTGCTCTTCAGCCAGAGCAGAGGCTGCATGAGCCACCCAGGAGTACTCTGCAGCTCTCACTGTGCAGCCCCATAGATGATGGTTTTCTTTCTAATGAGGACAAACAGAGCCCCGTTTCTCTTTGTATGCAAACTAAACTGCTTTTTCTGGAGTCCTGGGAACAACCAAGGGATAATCTGCACGAAAGCTGCTATGAAAACACTTCACTGAGAGCGTTGCTATTTCAATCAGGAAATGCAGTCAAAAAGCTAGCACATTCTGCTCCTGGGAACAGAGAGAGGGTGGTGCTTACCTCCTCCCCCTCCTCGGAATGGGTAGATAACTGGTCATGTTGAATGATCTCTGCATCCTCCTCCGTCGGGCCATTGCCCACCCGGATCCCACCGAAGTTGTGTGTTCCCTAACACGTGCAGAAAGAGAAAGAGCAAAGTGGTGTTTGTGTTTTACTGCGAGAGCGTGGGTTTCTTACGAGTCCACGTGCAGCAGCAGCTCACAGAAGGGAACAAAACATTAAGTACGAAGGCTCAGGTTAAACCAGCTGGAGAATTCTATTTCCCAGCTTGGATGGGAAAGATGCTGATTCCTGCTAGGGCTGGGGAAAAGAAGTCTGTCTGAGTGAGTACTGGATACATTTCTACACGGTAATTGCAACCCCAAGTGAAATAAAAGACACGTCTCTCAAGAGGACATTCGCTGGCACCGACGTGCAACAGAGCAACGCTCTGCCCAGCAGCTGGGGACAGGCACTCAAACACCAGGGCTGTCGTAAATGGCACAGTCACATCGTGGCAAGTCACAGCAGAAGAGACTGACACGAACACACACGCTTGCTCCGCACCAGCGCCAGGCGAACTCTCAGCACTCCCGGGAATTCAGACCTTCCCTTACTTGGAACCTCTCCGTGGTGCAAGCAGCTCCTTTTTTAGGCATTTGTGCTGACATTCCACATCTGACCTCGGCCCTTCCAGCACCGCGCTCCGAATGGAAAGGAATAACCCACAACCTGAGCTGGAACTCTGAAAGCATCGGGAGCGCTTCCCACTTCACTGTGATCACTGCAGAGTTAGCATGGGATTCCTGGCAGGCTTCCTCCCCATAGCAGCTTACCACCAAGAACGATGCACAAACCTGGCCCATCACCTGACAGTGCCCTCAAGCAGGGCTTACATGCATTGGAAACATGCTGGACAACAAATGCACATCACTACCTCCGGCTTTCTGCTCAGCGAGCAGCACTGTGCACTCTACAGCAGGATTCCTATCTCCCTCCAGAGACAGAAAATGCTCACGAGTGATCTGAGGGACTATAACTTAAGACCTGTGAGTCTGAAATGCCCCTGGGGAAGGGACCAAGTCCTGCTGCAACCTTCACCAGAAAGCTTTGGCAGTCAAGGGCTGTCTACAGGTTCAGACACAAAGAAGAAGAGACAACTGCTGCTGAAAGGCTTATTTGTGCACACCCACTTCATCACAGCTTCAATTCAAGGTTTCTCCAAGGGTGCAGGTGTCAGAAATCCCGTGATTACTGACAGGAAGTTGCTGGGAGGCCATCACATAAACATGATGTTGGGGAACACATAATGCAAACAGAAATGCTTCACTGAAAAGAATCCTCATGTGTCTTCAACAAATATGCAAGAAAAGGAAAGAAAAGGGGAACTTAACCTGGGGGATGTGGTATTCTCATGCTGCTCTGCAGGGTCTGAGTTCAGCAGCACTCCTGCATTCTGGGCACACATAACTATTATCCTTCAGCCTGGTAGTTCTTCCAGAATGTATCAATTCTGCTGAACTTTGCTCTTTCCAAGAGAAAGCGTTTTTCACCCTAAAGGTGCAGTTGTCATTCACTTAGGGAATTCAGATACATTCCATGCTCTCTTGACCATTAGATAGAAAGGCAACTCCCATCTTTAAATCCATCAGGTGATTTTTAAATCCACTCACTGTTGCAGCCGCTGCTGCCTCTAGTGCCTGCTCGTTCGGGACTGGGCTGACCTGGGCCTCCACGGGCTGCCCTTCCTGATAGTGAATGGAAGAAAAGAAAGGGAGGAGGAAGAAAACAAAAAGAGAGAGGGAGACGAATGGAGGGGACATGGGAGGATGAAAGATGGTCAGAGAAGGGAGAGGGAGTGTCTTTAACTGAACTCGTCTTTGACTCGCTTCACATCCCAAAAGCTCTCTGCCACACATGCAGGGAGAACTTGCAAGTCTCCTCAGTGCACGTGTGCCAGGTTCCTACAGTATATATATAAAGATACTTTACATACAGCTGGGCACCTAGAGAGGACCCCGCAGACAGCCCCTCACATAATGACTGCCTAAGGCTACGTTGGGTTTTGTCCTTTTAATTGGTATTCTTTGCCATCCAAACGGCTTTAACAGGCAGTTGATCAGTCTGCCACCCCAGCAAGGTCACACCTCTGCATTTACACTGCAGGCCTAGCAAAGGCACAGAAGTGCATCCAGCAACCAGTAAGAGAGCTGACAAAGCCCAAGCCAGATCGACTGTTTTTATCATTACCAATATGAAGGGCTTTTAGAAACAGGTCTGATGCTGGATGCAGATCTGAGAAACAGGCAGGCAACACTGTGCCTCCAGTAAAACCCACCTGCCTTCATGCCTAGGAATATGCCTAAAACCACTTTGCAGGTCACAACACAGTGCGACCCCACGTATCCAAGCTCAAGATGGAGAACATGGCTTTTCAACCATCATTAGTTTCCATACTGAAAATAGAAGAGGTAGTCACCCACCAAGTGCTTCCTTCTTAAATACTGATGGCGAAGGACCAGGGGTTTGGCTACCAGCATCCAGGGCACACACAGTAACGCCACCACCACAAGGAAACACTGGAGGCCTTGCTGCAAAAGAAACAGGTCTCAGCTGATTGACATGCTCAAACACACGCACAAAACCTAGCAAGAGCTCTCAGGCAGTACTGAACAACTGGAACCCTGTACTTAATGCCTGCCTGCATGCCCCAGCTGACTGTGCACAGCATGAAATGCTGGTACTGGGTTAGATTAGGGAATAATCCACAAGACCGTGCAGGGAATGAGGATTTGACAGATGTCTGAGAGTGCTGGGAGGAAATGGCGCTAGCGTCTTAGCTAAGCTTAGAGGCATCACACTGCAGATGCAGGACAATATTCCTAATCACTTTCCACTACTAATCTGAATCCAAATGCTCTAGAGCCAGAGCTGACATGCTCAGACTGATACAAATTCCTGGTATAGGGATTATTTCTTCTTTCTTCAACGTTATATAGTGTCAGGCTTCAGAAGTGATGCCACATTTCCTCTTTCACAGAGGAACAAACATTTCCTGCTCAATTTCACAACTATTATCAGTTATTATTAATATCACAATTCTAATCAACATCATGAAGCATTTCTGATCTTATTTAGCAAGAGCACCCACCTGCCCCTTATAAAGCATCTTATTACTGGGGTCACTATAGGAGAAGAGAAACATGTTGATAAAGTGTATTAAAAGGCTTGGTGCATCCTTGGAGGTGTGAGCATCATAGGCTGTCCATTTGTAGAAAATGAGAATAACGAGGTATCCAAAGAGTGACGACATGAAAATCATCTCTGGAATAAATCCCAGGTATATGTTCAGTGGCTTCTTAAAATAGCTACAGGGGGGGTAAAAAAAATGAAGTTTAATGTTACATTTGGTCAGCATTAGCTACATGTAGGGCAAAAAGCTTTTATCTTCTTTAGAACAAAACTGCAGGGGCTCAGCAGGAGCTGGGATTTAAACCCAGTAACGACGGGACCAGCATCGTTCTGCATAGCCAGGCAGGAACAACTGCGCTGCTCCTTCAGCAGAGGTTGAAGTCTGATGGGCTCCTGCAGCTTAAACTAACACACACCCAAAGAACCCCCCCACCCCAATGAGGAAAACAGAGCAAAGCACTTACATGTGGTTGAGAAGACTCAGTGTGACACCAAAGAGCATGTGGATAATGCCAAGAATCACAGACATCTTCATCTTAAAGGAGTTGAGGAAGGCCAGCTTATTGCTGGCAATATTCCAAATCTGTGGAAAACAGGACACGGTCAACCCAACACCCACCAAAAGGAAGCCAGAGGAGGATGAAAGCCTTCGCTTTAAGCTAAACACTGTTAACCACCCAGGAAGTATTAGGCTGCAAGAGTAGGTTTCTTTTCAAGATGTGTTTGCCACACGGATACCTTTTGGGAAATGAGCAGCCAACCTCTCCTGCTGGGAACACTTACAGCAAGTGATCCACCAGCAGAGCAGGCACCAAACCCTGCTTGTTTCTATGGTGGGCAAAGGTTGTAGGAAAAATGGGGCTGTATCCTTGACAGGAAAGAAAATATTTACCCATTTCAATGAACAATGACACACGGTTCTGATTTTCTGCACTTCCTGTGCATGTGGAACACACCATGTCTTGTATCAAGCATTTTAAGCAGTGTTATTGATGTAAGTGGATATAAAATGACGGGATTACTCAAAACTTACAGTTCCAAGACTGACTGAAAAAGGTCAGAAAGGAACTTTATCAAGTGATTTGCAAGTCTAACCAGTTCTGATTAAATCCCTGCAGGTCAGACAGGGTGAGAAAGAGGCCTTTAATGACCTGTGAACAAGCCTCTCCATCACGAATCCAGCATTTCAGTGGGAGCTGAATTAATGTGATCATTCAGGAGTATTTTCAACACTGATTGCTAAGGGAATGGCTGAGCTGTGGATACAGTGAACCAGACAGGCACTTCTGCTGACACAGGGATGTTCTTTAAGGACAGCAAAGGAAGGAATGGCTCCTACCGGGTCAATGCCGAAGGGGTAGGGGCCACCAAACACCCCGGGAATGGCAGGGTTCAGCTGCAGCAGAGGAGTGGTCTCTAGCAAGGCATCTCTGTTTGGGTAGAAGTAGATCATAGAAACATTAAGACAAGCAACAGTGTCCTCTTTCTGTAAAAACTAACAATGTTCTCCCCTTGTGAGAGCATGGAGTGTCTCAGACAGAGAGAACTTTAAGGTTCCTGCATGGTCCTAAGGGTTTTCCTGAATGAATAATAAATCTGTTTCTTGACCTGTTGCTCAGTCAAGTCACAAGGAAGAATGACGCAGGGGGCAGGAATCTCTCTGAGAAAGGGGCTAAACTACATCTTCACAAGTTTTCTGGAAGCACAAAAAAAGCTGGTTTGAAACTCAATGGAGAGCACGTTTACACTGCCCCGCAGGGCTGCTTGAGACTGAGCTCGAGTTTGGTTTCCTGAGCACGGAGGGCAATGGGGACAGCTAAATCACTTGCTTATCACTGTCACTCTTTAGCTAGTTACCAACTATCTACTCACGACCAGTTGCCTTTCGTGAACATGGGACGGACACTCCATGA
This sequence comes from Micropsitta finschii, assembly GCA_034783455.1. Lineage (NCBI taxonomy): Eukaryota > Metazoa > Chordata > Aves > Psittaciformes > Psittacidae > Micropsitta > Micropsitta finschii. The sequence goes on along the minus strand of JAVHNF010102106.1, from coordinate 20,707 downwards.
TGAGCCAAAGAAATTCAGGGACTTGGAGAAACAGTCGTTGTAGATGAGGCCGGTGTAGGTGGAGAACAGCCCCATCAGCAGGATGATGTATCGGCCACTAAAAACCATGTTGAACATCTGTATAAAAACCAACCCAGAAAGGAACAAAGGAAGTGCATGAGAACAAGGAAGCTGCCTCATGACACAGTAAAATCAGACACAGCTGCAGGACGAGAACACCGCCATAGGGACTAAAAGCCCGAAGTTTCTGTTTCCCCATGGCAGGGATTAAGGGTGCAAGAGGCAGCACTGCAGAAGAGAACCTGAACCCAGAGGCTGCAGAAGAGCGTGGCTGTGCAAAGAGCAGCTGGGAGGAGCTGAAGAGGACAAACTGCACTGCACACACTGATGCAAACCCCCGCTGGCAGCACAGTTTGGAACCAGGCAACGCAGATCCTGTTCAGCTCTCTCAGTGCAGCTTAACTCTGGTTCACCTCCTGTCAGCTGAAGCCCTGAGCAAGCAGAACCTGCCCGGATCAGCAAACTGGAAGAATACTGGAGATGTGCACATAAAGGAAGCAGGAGTTTTGCAGTGACTGAACCCCTTTATGATCCAACCAAGCTTTGGATCATCTGTTTACAACAGCCTCTCTACAGCACTTCCTTCAAGCAACTGAAATCATTCCCTATAAATAGCTAAAAGGAAACCCAAAGGAACTCACTACTGTTACGAAATTATCCCACTCAGCCTGTGGTCTACAGGCTTCCCAAATTCCAAATGAAAGGAGTAATGGGCATTGTCAGCTGAAGGGGGAAGGATGGAGTAAACCAGCTACAACTCTGGTTTAAATGCAAAGCTCAGCATGAGCGGCCACTTTACCTCATTGTCACTCTTCTGTGAGAGAATCCGACTTTCCCTAAGCACCATCCAAACAGCAATCAGAGTCATCAGGATTCCATGGCCAAAATCTCCAAACATCACAGCAAACAGAAAGGGGAAGGTAATGATCGTATAGGGTGCTGCAAGAGAAAAGAGGACACTCACGTGCTGTACTTGGGGAAGCCCTGATTTAGCACAGCACAATCCATGCCATTTAGCAGTGTAATTCCCAAGCTTCTCCTCTACTAGGAGAAGCACTCTGTTAGGCATTTTCACCCAAGGCAAACAATACAGAGAAACACCATAACTACAGGATTGAGAGAGATGTCTTGGACTTCCCCATGTCTGAATGTACCTGGATTGATTTCCCGATACGTCCCAATGCCGTAAGCATCAACAATGTTTTGAAAGCCACAAGTAAACTTGTTAGTTTTGTTGTATGTTGGTGGGGTCTGATTGGTTTGCATCCTGTTTAGAATAGATGGGACAGTGGATCCACTGTGCTCCTGTTTAAACAAAGAGGAAGATAAGAAAACCCACCCTGGGAGCACTGGAGGAGAGAGCACACCACCACTTCCTTGTTAGCACTGGAAAACCACAAGCTTGCATGTCTGCAGTGTGCTTGCACCATGAGAAATACACTTGAGCAGCTGAGGAAGGCTGCCAAGTTTCCACTGCTCTCCACTTAGTGTAGCAGGAGAAGCAGCACTTGTAGTAAGGATGGGCACTGTCTGATTAGGACAGACAAGAAAACTCATACAAGAGTGAGCCTGGTTTTTTAAACAGCAAATGAAAGGACTTCAAGGTACCCAACTCTCATGTGTCTGAGCAGAGGGTGAGCTTGCTCAGGTCCTGTAGAGTTCCTTTCAGTAAGTTCCACTATAGACCCTAACAGCAGCACTGCAGCACAGCCAGGTTAACTAAACGTACCAAAGACTTCAAGCACAGGAGAACACCTCAGCATCACAGCGTTCCCCTGTACAGCTTCCCACCACATCCTTGTGACAAAGTTTAGCTCCAAGCCATGACTCCTGCACGTTAAACAAAGTGTCCCCTGGGAGGCCTGATCCCAGCAGCCCTCAAGGGATGGATCCCATTTGGAAGAATCAATCCCCTGCTGCGGATGCTGCAGTTCAGCAGCTACTCACAGTGCCTCTCCTGAGAGCAAACTGGATGGAATCGAGGTCAGCCACAGGGCACCAGACTTCGGCAATGAGGCACTTCTGCGTGACGTCGATGTTGCAGAGGTTCAGGGTGTGGTAGATGGCCTTCATCTTGCGCACCTTGATGAACCACACGCGGATGGTTTTGGCAGCTGCCTGCAGGACCCGCTGCCGATGATCCTCGGTTTGGTTCAGCACCTTGCACAGGGAAGCGACGTGAAGATGAGGCCACATCATTGGCCCAAACTCAAAGCACACAGACGCACACAGCAAAATGGGGCTGACCAAGCCCTACCCACCAGCAGGCAATGAGCCCTCTCCCCATCCTATGCACAAGACAGCCCCATGCCCACAGTATAGGCTTTAGGCTCTGTATTAATATAGTTCTGCTAAAAGGTTTAAAGGCTTCTTTCCAGGGCTACTTTCTGACTCCTTCCCTCCTGCAGCTCCAGGGTCAGTGGGTATTCCAAACAATGAACTGTGCAGAGAGCCCAGAGAACACTTTTCCCTCCACCCAGGTTAAAAGAGCAGAGCAGAGTTCTCCATATGAGGTGTACACTGCCTTAAGAAAACAGATTACAATGAGAGAGGTTTTTACTGAAGGGAAAAGGAGAAAGTGTTTTCTACTGAGGCTGTTTCCCAACTGGAACATACCTAACTCAGGCCAAGTCAGACTTCCAGACTGGAAAGTCTTAGACTGAAGGGAAGGGGAGTACACAGGACACATGCAGCTTTGCATCCTACTCATTAAATTGCTTCTGAGTTCTTGTCTACTTCAAAATTGCTAAAGAGCTGCACTCCACAACGCCAGCTCGAGGCAGTTTACGAAAGCAGCACTCCAAATTCAGCCAGTTTTAGTTTCAGAACCTGCTTATCTCAAATCCCTTAAATTTGTCAGCATTATAACCTCAGGCTTGCTGCACAAGAGTAAAGCAGAAGCTCTTGAGGACAGCACAAAGTGAGAATACAGACAGGCAGAAAAAGAGAAGAGCTAAGTTAACATCAGCATTGTTATCTCAGCTTGGAAATAAGTGGAAGTGCTCTCAGAGCCCTGGCAGATGAAGCAGGCAATCAGACAAGCATGCTTTCAGAGCTGGAAAACATGGTGTCTCCTTACACATGCATACGCCTCTCTGCTCCCTGGTATGCAGTTCTCTGTCAATGCTGTACTTATACATGTGTATAATGAACTCAGCCCTCCAGAAACATCAAGCCACCCCATCATCCTAACCCCTGACAAGGAAAAATGAGCAGTCTCCAAACATTTGTCTTGCACTGCTGAGCTGCTGGTCTCAAGCTGCCTGGAGCTGAAAATAGTCATCTGATAGGGCCCCAAATGCTCATGTTTTAATAGGATCCAAAGAAGCTTTCAACTAGATTGTTAAAAAGAAAAAAGGGCATTGACCCCTTATTTTACCATCTGAAGATCATCAATTCTGGTATTGACACCAGAAGCCATTTCCTTCCGTTCCTGGGGTGTTTCTGGGCATGGGTAGAGGGAGGCACGGAATCTGAAAGACATGCAAGCCACCTTAGTAATAAGGATGGGAAGAGAGAGATCAGTCAGGGAAATAGCTGGCCGAGGCTGAACAAAGCAAGAAGCACCTTAAGAAAAGCTTCTGATCAGCAGAAACTGCCAAGCAGAGTTTCAGCCTTTAAATCAAGTGGATACAAGAGTTTGCTTTCAGCCAAACCAGAAGCTGAACACTTCAGGAAACAGAAGTGGGAGAACGCTCTCTGTTCCCTGTGGTGACAAGTGGCTTGGAGGCACTGTCACGCAGTCCATCAGCCACCCCAGCTCAGGGTGCTGCTATCAAGCCAATGCAGCTGCTGCTACAAGTACTCAACTGCTGCTCTGCCCCATGAGACTATCGCCTGCTCACAGCCCGCTGGGACAGTCTGCGAGTTCAACACTTGAACCCCCTTGGTCTGAGGCATTCTCTAGCCAAACACTCATCTACTCTGAGCATGCCAGGCTCGGGGAGGGGCTAGTTTGACTGTAAAATAGGTTTCAGCTACTTCTGGCACATGTTTTTTGCTGTCAGAATCTGTACTTCTACAGTCACCATGAAATCAGGCGTTGAACAGTCTCAGTATTAAGTCATGTCAATGTGGTTTGAGTGTTGAAGAGAGCTGCCCAGATGGCAGGCTTTCATACCCTTCACATATCTTCTTGACTCTGTTCTTCAGCTGGTCGCCTTGGAAGAAGATGATAAACACTGACTTGTGCACATAATCCCCCTAGAACAGAAGAAAGAGCACAGTGTAAGAGCTCCAGAAATCAGCATTACAGCAAATTACAGCACAGTTCTACTTTCCCTTCCTCTGGAGCCATAAACAGAGCTCATACCGGCACAGTCAGACAAGAATGGACCTTACAGCACTAAGAGTCCTAAGGAAAGCCATTTTCTTAGCTTCAAAGTGGAATACCCCTACTTGTGTTACGGATGCAATTCTGGAGTCTCCATTATCAATCCCATGTAATACACAGAACATGGAACATGTATCAGCCCTTCCTGCAGGCAGCTCACCTCGGAACAGCACGAGAAGCTAAAGAGTGAATGAAAACAAGACCAAGAGGAGTTTCACAGCTCTGCCTCTCCAGGGAGGCCAAGGGCACATTCCTTGCAGAGCTGCTCTGGAGTGGGTGGCCAGGTCCCCTTCCTGTGTTTGTTGACAAGTTATTGTTCTACCTTACTTAGGAAATTTTAACATCATGTTTCAGGAATAATTACACGAGGTGTAACCTTCACTTGAGGAAGTGTTGCACAATAAGAACAAAGTCTCTCCTCGTAGACAGATAATTCAACAGGTCAACTACCAGCAGTCGGTGGGACAGGAGGAGGATCCGCCTTCCCTGAGCAGCAAAGGGGTTTCAGCCCTGCTTTGTTCCAGTGCAGCCTTTCCTTTTAGCAGTTAAGAGCAACAGTACCCAAAGTCTGGGCACTCTTTGGGCTTAAGTTTGGGCAAAGAAGGACACCAAATGTAGAACCTGGCCCAATCACATGCCTACTCTTTGTATCTGTAAGAAAGCCAGCAAACCTCAGGTGGGTGTTCAAATTATTGACTGGCACAGTAAGAAAAAACAATGGGTCCCAGCTCAGGGGAAATGAGCTACAGATGTTACAGACTGCTCCTGTCCCTAAGAGCCTCTCTCAAGGAGGATTAAGACCTATTCAGGAGGCACATGCGAGTTGTTGTTTGTGCCAGAGAAGTAAATGTGCCCTCCTGCAGTCCAGAGTTCGAGTTGTTCTTCCCTCTTTCAACAGCATTCACCATCATCCTGCTATTTTTGTTTTAATAAAGCATTAGTCACTAAAGCCTTGGAGGCTGCAAGTCGGTGCTGGAAAGGAACACAACCCAAACATCTGCCTGCATGGAGCTCACTGAAGGCCAGAGGCTTAAACAGATAGATCCGAGACCCCTACACGTATCTGAGGCTTCTGCTGCTGTAAACACGAGGTCCTTTTACCGTCACAGGATCCTCCAGGGGGTTTTCAATCTCTGCCTGGCGCAGGAACACGTTCCCTCGGCACACTCGCCACAGCATGCGCTCGAACGTGGGGATCCGCTCCCGGTTGATGACGCCAGCCACAAACCTGCCCAGGGCACAGCACAAAGATGAAGTTCTGCACCTAAAGGGAATCACAGCCTAACACCCAAAGCACTGAGGGCAGCTGGAGCTCAGCATCGCATTGAAAGCGACGGAAATCTTGCTTTAAAGTGGGTTCTTGAAGCATAATGGCAGGTCCTCTAAATAGAGAGGTAAAACTACAACTGCACTATAGCACAAGCTATGCTTTTTAACAGAATCAAATAGTCTAGGAAAGGAAGTATACATCACTGGTTAAAGGAGAAATAAATGCATTTACACATACAGTTTCTATGCCTTCATCTCAACAGGATCCTGATACATTACATGGCAAGGATTACAGCAGCCATGGCTGCCACTATGTGCTGGGTATGTGCTTCAGAAGACCCCAGTGATCCAAACCCCTGTGTCTGGATAAACAATTACACACATGCAAAGACAGCCTGGAAGCAGCTAATAAAGAAGACACAGAACTACACAGCTTCTCAGATCACTGGGTGCTCAGAGGAGTTACGAGTTTCACCAAAGCTGTGAGAGCTCAGAATGTCTGAAAAAGCACCAGAACAGGGATTTACAGGGAACAAGCAAGTACAGGGGCTTTCTGCAGTGAGAAAAGTGTGAAGCGCAAGTATGAGCTGGGAAATCAATGGGCACAGGACAAGAATGGAGACCAACAGCTGGGTTTAGATCAGCCTTCATCTGCTTGATGTGCCAGTCTGGCAAGTTCCACAACTGCACACAAATGGTTGCAGATTCCAGAGGCTGAACCCCAGGGATACTAAAGCCAGCTACAAGGGAGCCCAAGCTGCCATTACCCAAGTCGTAGCGGGGCACCTCTTCCCATCTCGCTTGGTTCCAGGAGCGACGAGGATTCCTCCAACAGGTCTGGATCCGCCATCTGCTGATGATGCAATTCAGCCTGAATTCACAAATCAATTAATATCTAATGAAACTGGTTAGTGGCATGCAGGGCACGAGGAACCAGGAGAGAGAGTGGGGAGGCAAGAAAAGAAGAATGAACAGAAGACAGCAGAAAGAGGAAGGATATGACAGAAAATACAGTAAGAATCACACAAGCAAGGAATAAAACAAGAGGAAAAGTGGAATGGCTCAGCAAAGCTTCCATACAAGAGAAGTTTAAAGACTGCTGCAGCTGAACAGAGGCTGTGGGATACACAAGTCTGAAGAAAGGCAGAATTCAATCAAATTTGTCAAGTTTATGTTCCCAAGAACCATTTTTAACGGCACAAACCAGAGGGAGACACTTCACCTCATCTTTCCCTGTCCCTTAAATGGAGAAAAACGTGATGCTGATTCCCTCTTGGGCATCTTCTGCATATTAATAAAGATGCTAAAGTGGTGCCTGGGCAATTCCGCCTGCATATAAAGAGCCTGGAAGCCTGGTCCTACACAATAGGAAGATGCTCAGGTCTTCCACAGATGGTTCAATCCACTTCGAGACCCCCTGCAGCTGCCCAAGGCTGTGACCCTACAACCAGATGTGAGACCTGTGTATCCAACACGTCAGCCATGCCCCGGAGCAGAGGCAATACCTCATTCAGCTGGGAATTACATGATGGGAGTCTGATCGATTCCATCTTACTCGCCACATCAGCATACAGAGGGTCAGAATCAGGAACAAAACCTGGAAGTACTGCATGGTGATGTTTCTTTACTGGCTTCACAAAGGTCTCCCTCCAGGGAAAACACACAATACTTCCAGCTTAAAACCATGCTTTTTGATTAAGTCTTTTCATTCTTCAAGTTATTTATTCTTATTCACCCTATGTACTATTGCCAGACACACCAGATGCATTGCTGGGGGCATTCTGACAACGATGCTCACTTTTTTGACTAGGCAGGCATTAAACCAGGCTGCAGTTTTATACTGCCCTTCACTGGAACTGATGTGCAGGTTAAAATTCTTGGGGATGTAGCTCGTCAGTGCCAGCAAGTCAAGTCAGGATGGATGCTCAAACCACATCCTCTTGTGCTGCATCTTCACACATGATTCAAGCCCACATCATCATTATTTCTGCCTCTGCAGCTTATATAATGGAATGATGAAAACTACAGTTCCCTAGCACAAACAGAGGCCGAACTCTACCCTCTGTGGTACACAGGAGGCCTCCCTACAAGGGAACTTGCTAAAATACACTTGAAGGTAGAGTTTGACCCTGGAACACAGAAAATGCACACACAGATTCAGCGCAGCCTTGCAAAAGTCTGTAGCAAGTTGAGTGATGCAGCCAGAGCTGCTTCCTGCAACAGCTACATCATCATTTTAGTGGGAAGAAGAACCAACCCTCTGCGTTTTACTTGCTCATCAAAGAAATTCATTTGCCACATAAAAGGTTTTGCAAGGCCCACATTGAAGGCAGCTCAGCTGCTTGTGCCCATGCTCGCTTTAGCTCACAGATATTACACAAGGGAGCCCCTAATCTAGTTTGGAAAGCCAACAAGAAGAATTTCTGATGCTTTCAACTTTAAAGTAACTTAGGGGCAGCGCCAAAAACTGAATGAGAATTTTGCTTCACAGAGGACACAACCAAAAGAAGGAAGTTTGGTACCCACACACCAAGCAAACGTACCAGTGGTTGGCTGGTACCTAGATTTCACGATGCTGAAAACCAGTAAGATACAGTTGTAAGAGGCTTGCATTGTATTTATCAGTAGTCAAGGTCTTGACCAGTTTTACTAAACAAGAACTTTCTTACAAAAGGACAATTTGTATAATAAACCCCCTCCATCATTTCAGTTCATCTCTCAACGACTTAGATTTGACGATCACCCCCTTTCTGCAAAGGAAGTGCCACAGCAACAACAGCTCTGCTTCTGGCAGGACAACTAAAGCAGTGTTCCAAGGTGTAACAGAAATAAAAGCACAAGAGACTGTGTGGAAATGAAAGAGCTCTACAGCTACAAGGCAGAGAAATAAGACTCTAGGAAATTTGCTTTGAATAAGGGTTTTCACCAGCAGGGAGTGAAATATCAGAGTGATTGTGAACTACTTCTCACATGAGGTTGTTCTGGATAAGAGAAACCCAAGCATTTGCAGGAATCAGTAAGTAGGCCTTTCATTACTAAACACTTTTAATTGCTTTTCGTTCACTCAGATCAGAACCTTTATCTCGATCAGCATCTTTAATCTCATGGCCTGAAACCCAAGTTAATTCTTCCCTTCCTGATCTCAGTCCTGCTCTGGCTCCTTGCACTCCGCCATACAGTTCAAGCCCCTCCCAATGCACAAACAGAACGGAAACCAATTTTCACACAAACTAAAAGGGATGCATTTCACCATCAACTCATTAACCCAGAGCGCAGACAGAAATGACAGATGCAAAGCAAACAGAAACAAAGCAGGTGGTGAGAAGAGTCGGAGGAGAGAGAGATGGGGATCTGCATGCCATTAACCATTACTTTTCCAGTCTTCTTTTACGCTCACACTCTAGGCAAAGCTTTCAGAGAAATCTCTCCAGCTCATACTGTTCTTCATAAGCAAAGACAAGAAGACTGAGAAAAGGAGCATAATCATCAACATGGTACGTTGAAACAAGAAATGACTACGAGGTCCTGTGAGGAACAAGCCACCCTCCCCCAACTCCAAAGAGCAAATGCCCAGACCTAAGTCATTTGGATTGTGAAGCCATTTCTTGTGCAACTCCCTACTATGAATAACACAGTCTTAATTACTAGTCATTGAAGTCTTCAAGTGTTGAAGGTACTGTGCAAACGACAGCATGAAGAAACAAAAGGGTTCATGCTCAGGATAACAAGATGTTGAGGTCGCTTTCACACACAGCAGTGCATTTATGGCTTGTGGTTTGGGTTATTATTACAGAAACCGGTTATCAACAGGAGCAGGAACCCATCGAAACGTCCTGTGGTCACTTCACGGGAGTGTGACCTCAGTTCCCTTTGCGGGTGACCTGACAGAGACTGGTTAGAAAATGGGTTTGGATCTCAATTCAGTGTGAGCACACTGCACTGGAAGAACAGCAGCAGGCAGCTCCCACCAGAGGACAGTAAGTACCTGCACTCAGGTAGCACAGGCCGGCAGCGGCACCTAACACAGCCAAGTGCCAGATGATCAGGTTAACACTGTTTGTATAAAGGTGACTCTTGTGAATGAACGTTCAACACTCGAAGACATTTATCTGGTACTGAAACCAACCCCAGGACCAATCAACCCCTCACACCAGCAGCAGTATCTCTGTCAGCATAAAGACTTGTGTTGGCACGGAACAACCTGAATGCCTGAACAGGCAGCACCCTGTGCCAAAAACCCAAACCCCAACCATTACCTAAACAGGCTGAAGCTTGCAGGAGTCCAGCTCTACTTGATCACAACCTTTATATATACCAGAAGCCAAACGCAGTAAGAACTCTTTGATCAAATCCTTGGATTAGATGAAACAGGACATATACACAGCTAAAACGTGTCCTTCTAAAAAACATTGGGCAACTATCTGAGAAAATCCCCTGGACTCTGAGATACTTAAGCTTTACTAGGAAGGAATATGCCTTCTCCCATGGGGGTATCATGAATGACATCAGAGAAGCTCTTCTCAGGTCCACTGAAGGAGTTGCCAGTTTCTGGCCCAGCTGCTGTCTGGGAAAGTCTTGATGATTTTCAATTGCAGCTTTGCTCTAGAACTTACCTCCAGGAACTTCAGGGTTTGATCAAAGGCTCAATTAAATAATCAATGATTTCAGGGGGACTTTGTATTATTGATTTATATATAATCTCCACACAGCATTCTGAAAGCAGAAGAGAAATGAAGCTGGACTGCAATTCCAGTGTGTGAGTGAGGCAGGACTGTTCATCTGCCTGTGTACCAAAGAACTTACCCACTGCAGAAAAGGCTCAACTCTAGCACCAAGGCTTTGGTCTGCTGATGTGCTTTAAAGACTGCCAGCATCTTCCTGACTGTACACAATTCTGAGATAAACCACTGCTTAACTAGAACAACCCCAAAGCAACAGCATAAAAGGTAAATCATGGGTAGCTACATGTACTGCATGGAAAACCATTTGAGCAGCTATCCTGAAGCACAGGAATGACTCTGCTGTCCACACCAGCAACTAAAGGATATCTGAGACTAAACATGGTGGCTTGTGGCGGAAGAGCCAGCTCCCCAGGTGTCAGCCCCCATATTCTGACCTCATCAAAGAACTGCTGAGTTTTACGCAGGATGAATTTTAACTCTGTCAGCTCCAAGAAGTTTCTCTTCAGCGCTTCCTGGTTTGTGTTGATTTCTTTAAGCTCATTTTCAATTTTCTCAAAGTTTGCCTGCAAGAGGTGAAAAGGAGAAGGAAAAATGGGATCAAAGCAGTTCCACACCCAAGTGCTCTTAGGTCTGTTACAACAAGGAAGCAAGCAGAACGCTTCGCGTCCCCACGCGATTCCAGCGTGGCTCCAGCCCACCGTGAGACACAGCTCCGGGTCTGGGACATTCTCTGCAGGCTTTTATAGACTGTCAATGCAGACTTTTATAGGCTGGATGAACACAGTGTTCTTCACATCATTAAAAACCCCTTATAAACCTTAGAATGCCCCACTGTAAACCCTGCAGTTCCCGCAGTTGTGCATTCACTGAAGTGGGTGAAATGCCTTTTAAGTCCTTTCACTTCTCACTGTATTTGGGCAAATGCACAAGGAAACAATGCCTGTCACTAAAGCTCAGCCTCGTGTGAGCTGGCAGAGCTCACACTGCAGGTGGCAGCTGGGGACAATGCTTACTGCACCTTTGCCACTAAATTCATTGGGTTTTACCAATGGAAATGGTTCCCCTGTCTTTATCTAGAGCCAAATACTAGAGTCTTAAGACACATCCTCACCTCCAAGTCGATCATGTCACGTGGAAAAGGCACCTCTGGGTTTTCACCGGTGTCCATGATGGGAATGTTTGCTTTTTTAATCTCCTTCTCAACAAACCCTGGGGAGACAGCATTGTTAGCATTCACTAAAAACATACTTCAGCATCAACCTGCCACTGTAACCACCACTCAGCCCCAGCAGTGGCCGGGAATTCTTTCACCTCCTATTATCTTACTTGGTTAAGGAACAGACTGCACAGAGAAGCTGTGGCTGCCCCATCCCTGGCAGTGTTCAAGGCCAGGTTGGACACAGGGGCTTGGAGCAAGCTGCTCCAGTGGAAGGGGTCCCTGCCCGTAGCAGGGGTTGGAGCTGAATGAGCTTTAAGCTCCCCTCCAACCCAAAGCAAACCATCTGTGATGCTATGCACGTCCTTCACACCGGAAGCAAGCCCCGGAGGTGGTTTGACCGGCCGGTGCACAGAGAGCCGGCAGCCTCCACCCCTCCAGTCAGCACTCTGCTGCCTGACGCTGCCTTGCAGGGTTAACCTCAGTGCTTGCTTCTGCTGGGGAAGTGCAGAGCAGAGCCCTATGGAAGCAACGTACGGAGCTTTCGGTCCATCTCCTCACACCTCCTGACTTCATTGACGAACTTGCGCTGGAACACGTTCACGTCCGGGTTCAGCTGCGGAGAGAGAGACGCGTTTGCACGGTTCAGCCGCGGGGCCCGGGAGGCTCGGGCCGGGTGTCGCGGGCCTGGGGGCTCGGTTCCGGCGAGTACTCACATCTCGGAACTGGACCTTGCCCAGCTCGCCCAGCTCGCTGACACAGCAGTACGCGGCCTCGGACTGCAGGAAAAGCTGGGCCAGGGTCATCTCCTCGCTGCGGAACAGCTCCCCCATGGCGGCGCCGGCCTCGCCGCGGCCTCTGAGGAGAAACGCGGTGAGACCCGCACCCGAGCGCACAGCGCAGCCTCCCCGCTCCACCCGCCCGTGCCCCCGCAGAGGACGGCGAGGCCCAGCCCAGAGCCCCGCGTTACCGGCCACAGCGTCCTGCTCGGCATCCACCGTCGCCGCCGTCTGACCCGCAGCGGCTCCCGTCGCTGACGTCACCGCGCACGCGGGGGCGGTGTCACGCGGGCTCGTCTCCTAGCGACGGCGCGCCTCGGCTGGGACCCGCAGCGGAAGTGATGTCACAGGGTGGGAGGAGACGCGGCGCCCGCTGCTCTGCAGGGCTCGTTACGTCACCAGACGCCGGCGGTGACGCCGTGACGTAGGCGCGAGGGCGCGGCCTGGCCTCGGCTGAGGGAGGCGGAGGCGAAGGCGACGGCCGCGGGTATGGGCGGGGGGGGCTGCGGGAACGGGGCACGGGAGCGGGCACAGGAGCAAAAGCAGCGCTTGGGGGTTGAATGCTTGTGATCAACGGCGATGAGGTGCGGAGACACTGGCACAGGGTGCCCGGAGGAGCTGTGGCTGCCCCATCCCTGGCAGTGTTCAAGGCCAGGTTGGACACAGGGGCTTGGAGCAAGCTGCTCCAG